>PVKC010039667.1:0-12492 GCA_004027635.1 Crocidura indochinensis | reverse complement strand
CCAACCACCTTTGGTCCTGGATCGGCTGCTTGCAAGGCAAACGCCGCTATGCTATCTCAACTTTGGGAACTTTTATTTTCTGGATATACAATAGGAAGTAATTCAGATGAACTAATTTACCTTTTCCTATAATCTTGCTTTGCACAATACAGATTCATCCCTATGTGTAATAAAAACGACGTACTAAAAATAAAAACCTTCAGTGACTACAGAGATAATGTTAGGGTACCCACTTTGACCCCAGGTTCAATTCCCAGTATCCCATATGGTCTCCTGAGCATTGCAGGGTGTGGCCTATAAACAAAACAAAACCTTCATAAATCTTAACTTTGTTCACATTTGTTTTCAGGATGGCTACTTTGCTTAGCAAGTTCCGGATAGACTTCTCTGATATTATGGTCCTAGGAGATATTAATACTAAACCAAAGAAAGAAAAGTAAGTTCTTAGAAATTACTTTGTACAGACTTTAAAATATTTTTCTGACTGGGAGGAGATTTGGGCTATATTTGTTGTGCTCAGTTGCCAGGTATTGAACCTAGGTTTGCTGCAGGCAAGGACTGCAGCTATACTCTCTATACTATCCACATGATAGACAGACAGATGGACAGACCAACCAACCCACAATATTTACCCACTGTACTATCTCTCTGGCCCAAAGCTGAATCTTTAAGGATGGCTTAGAGACACTAGTTACAGATTGTTTGATTTAAACTAAATCATATATGTTTTTTTTCCTGCTGTTTTATCTGGAGTAGATATTTTAAAATCTACTAAAGATATTTTTATAGTGCTTTAAACATAAGAAGTGAGTTTTTTTGGATTTAGTGGTAAGTAGTACCACTGAATGCTAGGGCATTTTTATTGAACATAACTGACCTCAACATAAATTCCTGGCATATTCCATATGTATGAACCCCCTCCCCCAATGAAATGCTTAGTTTTTAGAAAAATTTTCAATACTGTTTATATATAATTTCTGAAACAGTGCCACAGAAATTTCATGACTCGTTAAGTTAGCATTGTTCATGCTTCATGTTTGTTAGAATCATTCAGTCCCTACTCAGCAAGCTTATCTAAACTTAGAATCTAATACATTTACATTCAGAAATCTTGTGTCAAAGAAAAGTAGATTCTTCTACCTGAAAAATGGTATCTAGAGTTTTTGTTATTGATTTTATCAAATGTAATTTAAAATATTCTCAATATTGATTTGATTATGATGCTGATACAAAATCTTTTAAATAATACATGCTTTGAGGACATAGAGATTTTCATTAAAAGAAAAATTTTATTCATAGAGGACATGAATCTTGTTCCTCATTTGTACTTAGATGTAGGACTTAAAAGACATTTTTTTTTAACCTTTTCTTTATTACTTTTACTAAGTGGTACATAACTGGGAAAACTCTTGAAGGTCTTGAGGAAAGGAGTAACACAATCTGCTCATTGTTCAAGCCATTTTGACTGTTGTAATAAAAATTTTTGTCAGTGAATTAGGAGCCAGGGATAGAGTTCAACATTAAGAATTAAAATTGCAGGGCCGGGCGGTGGAGCTGGAGATAAGGTGCCTGCCGTGATTCGATCCCCCGGTTCCCCATATGGTCCCCCGTGCCTGCCAGGAGCGACTTCTGAGCGAATAGCCAGGAGTAACCCCTGAGTGTCACCGGTTGTGGCCCAAAAAAACAAACAAAAAAAAAAGAGAAAAAAAAAAAGAATTAAAGTTGCAGTCGTGATATAGAATAATATCACTCATTTGTGGAATATTAGAAAAATGAAAGATAGTATGGTAATTAAAGCCAGAGACCATAGAGAGGAGGACCAATCCATGGTAGGAAGCTGGCGACAAAGAGCCTTGTATTGCAGATAGGGTAGAGAAGGGTCCATGATGGCAGTGATAGTTGGAACTAATCACTTTGGACAAAAATGGGGCTCTGAGGGGCCGGGCGGTGGTGCTGGAGTTAAGATGCTGCCTTGCCTGCGCTAACCTATGACGGACCGCGGTTTGATCCCCCGGTTCCCCATATGGTCCCCCGTGTCTGCCAGGAGCGACTTCTGAGCGAATAGCCAGGAGTAACCCCTGAGCGTCACTGGGTGTGGCCCAAAAACCAAAAAAAAAAAAATATGGGGCTCTGAAAGGGGATAACTAATACACATGGTACTTCTTCATTAACAATAGTGCAGACCACAGTGTCAAAAAGGGAAGAGAGAGGAACAGACAGTGGAGAAAGTGAGAGGGAAATTGGGGACACTAGTGATGGGAAATATGTACTGGTGAAGGGTCAGGTATATACATTGACTGATATTCAATCACAAACAATTTTTTTTTAATTTTTATTTTTAATTATGAAAACAAAGATGCAAAGAAAGAGGGCAAGGTAAAGTTACAGTGGAAGGATAATCACCCATAAAGAGAATTATCAGAGGTACCCTTGCTGATATCCTGACTTTGAACTTTCAGCCATAGAACATCAAGAAAAATAAAACAGAACCCATAAACAATTACTTCGTCCCTCAACTCCCCAGACTGTAATACTTAGGCCTTACAATGTACAGTAATGGAGTTTACGGGTTCCAAGGTATGTGGTGCCGCGGAGCAAAGCTGAGCGGCCGCGCTCTTTGGGTATGGGATCTGGAGAGGAAGAGAGCCCAGCTGGTGTTGGTCTTGTCTCTGGGTGTCCAATTGCCCGGCTCGATCAGCCCCACGTGGGTCGCGTGAAGCCATCTTACCAGCTGCTGGTCCCGAGGTTTCTTGTTCAAAGGGGGCTCCGGCAGAAAAGTATCAGAGGAAAGGCAGAGCATCTGGCTGGTGTTGGTCTTAAGGTCTCTGGGTGTCCAATCGCCCGGCTCGATCAGCCCCACGTGGGTCGCGTGAGGGCATCTTACCAGCTACTGGTCCCGAGGTTTCTTGTTCAGAGCGGCTCCGGCAGAAAAATATCAGAGGAAAGTCAATCACAAACAATTTTTTAACAATGGTGCTTAAATAAAGTAATTATGGGGAAAACATTGCAGTCGTGATAATGTTTCTAAATAAATTACGAGAGTGATTGATACAATTACTTTTTAAGTTATAATTTAGTGTTTTATTATGAGACCATAGAAAATAAGATTAATTATCAATATTCTTTCTTAATAATAGTATAATAGCTTTTGATGAAATGATTGAGCCATACAGACTTCATGAAGATGATAAAGAGCAAGACATTGCAGATAAAATGAAAGAAGATGAACCATGGAGAATAACAGATAATGAACTTGAACTTTATAAGACCAAGGTATTTTGTTCTTTCATTAATCTTCCAAGTGATTTTTTAAAATAGTATTTATGTTAGAAGTGTCAAGAATTTTAATATGATAAAAGGAATTAGTTTTGAAAAATTTAAATTGTATTAATTTTGCTGACTGTAAACTTATAAACTATTAACTTTTTTGGGAGAACAGATACTTTTATTAAGCTAAAATTACAACCATAAATATATAAATATATATTTATATAAATACTATAAAACAATAAAGTAGTGTATATATATATACATATATATGTATATATACATTGTACTCTATACTATCCTCTGGGAATCTAGTGGTATCAGGTTAGATACTTATACCTTTTCCTGGCTTAGTTTTATGAGCTGTGATAAATTTCAGTTACTCTAATAATAATGTTCTTTTTTCATTTCAGACATACAGGCAGATCAGGCTAAATGAATTATTAAAGGAGCATTCTAATACTGCTAATATCATAGTCATGTAAGTATTATTTAACTTTTATATACTATTTTAGATGTGTAATGACTGTAGTGGTTTTTAAAGAACAGGAAAGGAAAAGTTCTTACCCCTGAGTTTATCTTCAGCTATAATTTTTGTGGATGTTACTTTTTTCCATAAGTTTGTTCTGGAATTTTTTTTCTTTAATATATTCTTCTTTCTTTTTTTTCTTTTCTTTTTGGTTTTTGGGCCAAACCTGGTGACGCTCAGGGGTTGCTCCTGGCTATGCACTCAGAAGTCGCTCCTGGCTTGGGGGACCATATGGGAAACCGGGGGATCGAACTGCGTCCTTCCTAGGTTAGCGCAGGCAAGGCAGGCACCTTACCTCCAGTGCCACCGCCGGGCCCCAATATATCCTTCTTTCTTCAAAAAAATCCATTATCTTTGAAGGCAATTTAGCATGTATATATAGCAGCCCAATTTAAAATATTTTGGGTTTTGGACCATGAGGTGTCAGGGATGGAACTCTGGTCAGCCATGTACAAGGCAAGAATACTCCAGACTTTTGTTTATAGTAAAACAATGTAAAATTGTTTGTAGGATTGAGTTTGAGTATTTCTGTATGATAATTCAAATTTCAACACAAAATATATATAGCAGAACATTGCATTTAATATTGATTCTTTTTTTTTTTTTTTTTGGTTTTTGGGCCACACCCGGTGACGCTCAGGGGTTACTTCTGGCTATTCGCTCAGAAGTCGCTCCTGGCAGGCACGGGGGTCCATGTGGGGATCCGGGGGATCGAACCGTGGTCCGTCCTAGGTTAGCCCAGGCACCTTACCTCCAGCGCCACCGCCTGGTCCCTCATGAGGCTATTTCTGTTTTTCTGCCACATCACCTATGGGGTTTGAAGTGGGAGCTTACACTGGGCACTGGATAAGCCAAGGCTACTGATTCTTGACCCAGAGAGCACACACCTGTGTTAGGGCTCCGTAATATGACCCATTATATATTAATATTGATTCTAATGTGTACTCTTGACTTCCCCTCCACCAGTTTAGCCAAATTATTACTTACAATTGAATTTTCTCAATTGAATTCTAGGACTGATTCATAAGTCATTAAAGACAGTTCAGACATCCAAAAATTAACCAAATGATGAAATTAAGTAATAACCAAAGAACAGCAGAAAAATAAAAATTTAATAAACCAGAAAGGTTTGAGCAGTGCTGTAGATGATTTGAATTGGAAGACCTTAAGAGTCACATTCTAGAGCAACTACCACCATCTCAAAATAGAAACAAAAGCTCATTGATGAGATTAAAATAGGAAGTTAGGTGCTTGCTTTGCATATGGCATACTAGGATTCAAACTCTACTACCTTTTGCCCCCACCCTCCTCAAGAACTATATTGAATGAACCAATTGAATCTCACTTTTGTTTAGTTTCTACTTTCTAAATGTCCTTCCTAAAGTGAAGAGGAAATAATTGAGTTAGATTAAATAATACATTGTGATTCTAGAAACTTATTTTTCATACTTAGGAAGAATTTTTAAAAATTAGCCCTAATTTTTTGAAGTTTGAACATAGAGGTTAGTGGTATAAAAGTATAGATATTGTTGGAACACAGCACAGAATTTCTCACAATTTTTTTTTTTTTTTTTTGGTTTTTGGGCCACACCCGGTGATGCTCAGGAGTTACTCCTGGCTATGCGCTCAGAAGTCGCTCCTGGCTTGGGGGACCATATGGGAAACCGGGGGATCGGACCGCGGTCCGTCCTAGGCAAGTGCAGGCAGGGCAGGCACCTTACCTCCAGCGCCACCGCCTGGCCCCCTCACAAATATTTTGTAATTGTAATAATTTGTGATTTTTGTGTCTTAGTTTATATCATATAACATGTTATTCTTTACTATTTTTTCTATTCTGATAATAGGAGTCTCCCAGTTGCACGAAAGGGTGCAGTGTCTAGTGCACTCTATATGGCCTGGCTAGAAGTTTTATCTAAAGACCTACCACCAATTCTCCTAGTCCGTGGAAATCATCAGAGTGTCCTTACCTTCTATTCTTAATCATTCTACACAGTGGACAGCCCTCCAGATGGTACTTCAGTACCTAGAGGTGAAGTAACTGAATCTTGAAGTAACTGAATCTTCAACAACACATTAACATCACAATGGCGAACTGTGACTTTTTTTCCCATTACTCATTTGAAAGCACACTGGGAGTTCTATTGATGTGTGAGACTGCAGTTTTTGTCAATTCCATATCAGTCTTATGGGATGATTTCTTATCTTTGTACAAAAGCTCATGAGAGTAAAGATTTTCTTTGCTACTTGAACAGCAATAAAAGTGTGTTATTTTTGTTTGTTGAAAGGAGTACAAAAAGCCTTTAGCCTTGAGGTGCCTTCTGAAATTAACCAAATTTCATCCATATATCTTCTTTTATAAATTTTTAGAATGTCAAATTTTGCCTTTAACCATTTTGATTTCTAGTCTCTTCCATCGGCCAATTAGTGTTGAATACTGTATTTTTTTTTATTACTATAAAAATGTCTGTTAGATAGTAAAGGTAAGAATTTAGGGCATGTCAATGAAAACGACAGAAAAAGCCTCCAAGGGTAGATTAGATAAGTATGTAGATCTAAGGGGAAAAGATCCAATACAATAAGCCCCTTAAATTTTTTAACTTCAGATTTGGCTGTTTTTACTTTTATTATCATTTCTTAAACCTGAGGTAAGGTTGGAGATTTATTTAGTAGTTCTATATATCTTGCTGGAGAAGCATACTGACATTCTTTTTTTTTTTTTTTTTTTTTTTTTTTTTTTGGGGGGGGGGTCACACCCGGCAGTGCTCAGGAGTTACTCCTGGCTCCATGCTCAGAAATTGCTCCTGGCAGGCACGGGGGACCATATGGGGCACCGGGATTCGAACTGATGACCTTTTTGCATGAAAGGCAAAACGCCTTACCTCCATGCTATCTCCCGGGCCCCGCATACTGACATTCTTTAAACACAAATTTCCAAATTACTTTATTTAATAGGAGAGATCTGTGTTTAAATATCCCTCAGATTGAGGAAAATTCCAGGAAATGCTAAAAGATTTTCTGTAGGAAAATTTGATATCAATGCTATTTAATAATACTGTTCAATAAACACTAATGGAATTTCACTATACTGTGCATCCTTTATAAATCGTTCAAATATTTAATGTTTCATCACATGGTTAAATGGAACACTGGTTTCTTAATGAGATATTTCTGGGCTTCATTCAATTTGTCTAGTGTATTTACTGTTCTCAGGATTTGAACATATTCTAAATATTTAAATTTCATTCTTTATACTTTAAAAACTTACATGTTAAGAAAAACTGCCAGTTTATGCTTGGAAATGTCTATTTTGACATAGTCTACTAGTACGATTTTGATAGTGCACATGCACTGTTAGCTAAAAGCTTTATATACAGTGATTAATGTGAAGTTTTTCATTTTTTTATTCAAGGAAGGATTTCCTAAACACATTTCAAGGGATATATATCTACATAGCTGTATATGTATGCGCATATACAGATACATATGTGTTATGACTTAAGTTGTATTTTTGCACTTGAAAGAGATTGATGTTCATTAGATTAAAGTTTTATTTCTGTAAACTTCAGTTCAAAATTTAACAGAAGCATATTAAGAAAGAACGAAGGGAAAGCATCTAACTATACAGTTTTCATTCAATTACGTAGAGACTTTCCTCTTAAGTGCTCTCTTGTGGATTCATTGGTATGAGTGGTCAAGAAATTTGCAGTTTTTCATGAAACCTGATAAAAAAGCTTAGATTACTGCTTTTGTTAATAGTGCAGTATTTCTTCTGCATGAATATGAAGTTAAAATAAAAATGGAAGTATGGTCATTTTGAATTAAAAAATTTTTTTTTCAAGTTTTCCCCACATTTTAGCTCACAGCATTGTTCCTTTTACTAAAGGCTTTGAAATTTGAGAGGGGAAAGAGTAGATATTTTCTTTCATTCAGTAAACAATGTTGAGCTTTGTAAGTGAATAATAAGGCATGAACTGAGTGCTGCTATCTTGAAATGTTCACAGGTACACTTTTGTTTTGTTTTCTTTTTTAAATTTCACATTTTTCCCATTTAGGAAAACATTGTGTGATCTGTATTGCAGGAACCAAATGTCATGCATCATACATATGTGTATAAAATAAATAAACTATACCTAAATATGCATAATATGGGGGAGGGTAAAACTGTGAAATAATGTATGATGCTGTTCACTTTTTTAAAATTGCATTTACTTTCACTTAACACTAGATACCAGGTCAAAAATTTTAATTTTGTGGTAGTGCTCTAATAAATTTCAAAATTCTTAGAAATACTAGCTAGTGTTCAAGCTCTCCTCTTATTTATGCTAAATTTGATTATTTCAATGCCAAAATGTTTTAGTTCTAATCATTGGAAATAAATATTTATGCAATGGTATTTGACAGTTTATTATTTCTATAGGTAAAAAGTTAGTGGGTTTAGAAAGAATGATGGTGTTAAACTGATTATTAACAGTTAATTAAATCAGATATTTATTTGTTACATTATCTCCTTTGTATTTTAGGTTTCCTTTGATGCCTTTTTATATGCTTTCTGACATTACATATTTTTAAAGACTATGGAAATAATTTAAAGATTTGAACTCTGGTGGATGTTTATCTACTAAGTGTGAAAATGTAATATTTTGATAATACTGTACTATAATTGTCACAAAGATGCTTTTCTAATGTTTTAATGTTTAAGTATTGCAGTTGCTGCTTTGTACAGAGGTTACTGCAATAAAGAAGTAGATTCTTTAAAACTCTACTAATTTTTTTGGTCTTATAAATCTGTGTCAATTTTGTGACTTAACCTCACACAATAGTTTTCATTAATTCTCAGTTGAATATCCTTAACCTTGGGAAATTTTGAAATGATGCCTTGTTCCTGTGATTTGGATAACTACAACTGACATTACAATGTGATTAAGTTGTAAGATGCAGCACAATTTTTTATGGGCAGTTTTGGTGAAACTTGGCTGTGCTTAGGTTAGCCATATGCAAGGTCTTAATTCTCTATATCTATGGTCCTCAATTTTGTTTGCAGTTTATTTTTCTCATTTTATTAAAAAAAAATTAATCTGGGGGCCAGAGAGATAGCATGGAGGTAAGGTGTTTGTCTTTCATGCAGAAGGTCGGTCATTGGTTTGAATCCCGGCATCCTATATGGTCCCCCAAGCCTGCCAGGAGCGATTTCTGAGCATAGAGCCAGTAGTAACCCCTGATAACCACTGGGTGTGCCCCCCCCAAAAAAAAATCATATATGAATTAGAAGATTAGAATGAATTGAGGCTGGTAGGGCACTTACTTGCCTTGCACACAGCCAGGTTCATTCCCCAGAATTCCATATGGTTCCCCAAGCACTGACAGGAGTAAGCCCTGAACATCAATGGGTGTGGTCCCCAAATTCCCAAAATTAAATGAGTTCATAGTTCCTGAATATAACCTGATTTTTTCTTAGAGTTTGGTGAAAATTGATATTCAGTTTTACAAAGAAGTTGTCCATTTGAATATTACAGTAGATATTTATCTTTCTTGAGAAGGATTTTGGAGCTACATAAGGAGTTTCTCACTGTCATGGTAAAACAGCAAAGGATGTGTGCCTAAGAGTTCATATCTTTTGTTGTTGTTGTTATAACTGAGGAATATTTATTGGTCTTTAAGGTTTATCTTGAGGACATAATTGAACTGTGTTGTTACCCACCCCCCACCCAATCCTGAAGAAATGTTAGTATAGTACAGGGGTGGCGAACAAGTTCGACACAAAGAGCCAAAATTTTAAACTGTGAGAGTCTGAGAGCCACACCACGCAGTGACCTGTCAAAACAGACAAACACAAAAGCATATAATTTTAACTAATATATTAAACACATAAGAGGCAAAGAGCTGCATTCATTTTGGCCGGGAGCTGTGTGTCCGCCACCCCAGGTATAGTATCATTAAAGTGGAAATGAATAGTTCATAGGACTCAAACCAACAATAGCTGACCAAAAAACCCATATAAAACACCATAAAAAAAGTTTAAAAAAGGGGGGGGGGCAGAGGGAAGGAGGCGACAAGATTTTTCAGACTGAACAAGATAAGATCCTCATTTCACTCTATATTCAATTGTGGCTAGAGTATACCAAATGGAAACAGGATTATTAGAATACAAAACACCTTCTATAGTTTGCTGTACACACTTGTATTCTAAGCCCACTCCCTACCCCCTAATGCTCCCAGCTCAATTATTTCCCCGCCTGCTGGGCCTGCCAACAAAGAAGCACATAGATATTCCTTTAATCCAGTCGTTTTTGTAAGATTGGTATGTGTGGGTATCAGCTAGGTAAATGAGGCTGCTGAGATCATCAATAAAATTAAACATAATCTGACTGGTAATCATATGTGGTGGAAGAGCTTTTGGGGTTCATTCTCTTCAGATGTTCTTCGTACATTTTACAAACGCCTCCCATGCATTCATTTCATTCACAGATTCATAGTGTAAGTTCTGCCTTCTGGCCTCTTGGTAGGCTGTACTAGTAAAATGGTATAAGACATGGTGCCAAACTATTTGACGGAGCCGCCACCAACAACACTGCCAACAGCCAGTCCCCCGAGAGGAGCCGACGAAAGTCCCATATTTGTTTTTATTATTTTTATTGTGATCAATGTGAGTTACAAGTCTTTCACAGTTATATTTAAGGTACATAGTGACCGTGAATTAGGGCCAGCAGTGTACTCACTCTGCCCCTGTTCACAGAATGCATCCCATACCTCTCTGCTTTACCCCCTGGACTGCTAGTGTAACAGGTCCTTTTTGTATATAACTTGTTGTAGATTGGCTATCTTGATTCTGTTGTCATTGACTTTGGGTTTGGAATATAGGTATGATCACTTTTTATTTCCACTCACTGTTCATACTTCTGTTTGCTACTAGTACTATCGACTTATTTTCCCCCCTCAGTTTATGAGGGAAAACAAGATGATTCAAGTTCTGTGGTTCTGTTGGGATAATAAAAAAAGCTGGGAGGAGTCCATCTAGGAGCTTTGGAGCTATCAATATCAATTTAAAAGAAGAAAAGGAAAAGTGAGGGGAAAAGACAAGCAACAACAAAAAGCACAATAGCAACAGTAAACAACTAAACAAAGGGGAAAAAAGGAAGGAGAGCTGGGATTACAAGATTTTGTTGTGGGGGGGGTTGTTGTTTGTTTTGCGTAGACAGTTAGTATTGGGGAAATTAGAAAGGAAATTCCCTTGTCCTAAGAGATACAGGGTTTCTCTACCATTGAAGCATAATGTCATGGGAACAACTACAGACTCCAGACATGCTCACTGTTGAACTCCAAGCAAGAAACATTCTGCTCATTTCTGGTTGTCAAAATCAGTCTTCTGTAATTAGAGATCTTAGTATTTGCACAGATCTAGGATGAAGTCTAGGATAGGGTTTTTCTTTATGGTTCCAGAAGTTCTGCTCTGTCACAGTCGTAGTCTTCTATGAGTGATCTTGGTTTTTGCAGAGAGCCTAGAATAAAGCCTAGGATAGTCTTTACTTATGGTTCTGCTCAGTCGCGGTTGTCAGATTCGGACCTCTAGAATTAGAGATCGTGGTTTTTGTAGAAATCCTAGACTGAAGTCTAGGCTAGGTCTTTCTTATTTGTCTCAGGCAAGGTTCTGCTCAGTTGTGGTTGTCAAAGTTAGTCTTCTGTAATTAGTGATCTTGGTTTTTGCACAGATCAAAGAATGACATGTCTTCTGATTCATCTTACCTTTAGGTAATGAGCTAGGGCAATCTGTTCTTAGATCAAGTGTTGCTATTTCCTTGTCATCAGTATGTCACATCAACTTGGAACTTGAGATGGTGCCAGAGTGGTATTAGGAACTCCCCGGGTGGGGTGGGGGGTTGATTCCTAGTGCTGTTGCAGGGAACTGTGTCAGTTCTATGGTTGGCATTTGGGGTTCAGGCTCGGATGGTCGCTGTCCGATCACATGGAGTCTAAGTTGAGTCCCCATGACAAATGTTCAGGGTGAGATGTTACCCTGTATTATAAAATTTATGGGTTCTTATCCCTAGTAGATAAGAGATTGTTTCTATACATAAGATTTCTGTCGGACCATGCATAGGCATCTCCATTAAAGGGGTGGATTCAAATGTATCCCTGAATTTCCCTGGCATGGAGAACTGAGAAAACCCCACGAAATTCTTCCAAAGGCCTGCTGTGGATGCTTTGCCCCTGAGGAATTCTGAAGAGACATTTCTGAAATTCATATCTTGGTACTGATATTATATTTCCTTCATAGTATTTGGCTTATTTCTCCCTTGTAAGCCGAAATATAGCCTCAATCAGATGATTTTGCTCAAGATAATTCTTAGCACCAAAAAACGAAACTAAGACAAGCTTCCTTTCTGTCAGCCCTATTTTACACCATAGCAGGATTGCTTTGCTTCAGGGACTTCTGCTCAGGGGTCTCAAACTTGCAGCCTCCATAAAACATTTTGTGACCCTGCCCTAAAGGATTTTCTTTTGTGTGTTTGTTTTGTTTTAGTTGTTTGGGTCACAAGTCTTACTACTGATTTGCACTCAAGGATCACCCCGACTTTGCCTCTTGTGGGCCCCCAGGTAAATTGAGTTTGAGACCCCTTCCAGTTTGAATACTTGCTAACTAATCTACACTACAAAAAGTTTAGGCCAGAATAGCACTGGGCTCTTTTTTTTTTTTTTTT
>PVKC010039666.1:0-12488 GCA_004027635.1 Crocidura indochinensis | reverse complement strand
TTTTTTTTTGGGTTTTTGGGCCACACCTGGTGATGCTCAGGGGTTACTCCTGGCTTGGGGGACCAAATGGGACACCGGGGGGATCGAACCTCTGTCCATCCAAGGCTAGTGCAGGCAAGGCAAGCACCTTACCTCCAGCGCCACCTCCCGGCCCCTGGCTGCATTTTCTACCTCACTTTGACTACAGGTTCCCAGATGAAACACAAATCAGCCAACTATGGAATATTTGCTGAGTGTCCTGCTCTGTCTTTGATTGCTGGAGACTCTCTGGGAGGCAGCATTTCCTCCTCACAAGGCAGAAACACTATCTGCCTGTCAACCTAGGGTTATCTGTCCCCAAAGTTAATGCTGGTGGCAAATGGCCATGTATCAAACACAATGATGATGGACTATTTTTACAAAAAATACCAGCAGCTATTTCCTAAATTAGAAGAGACTACTAGAGAGGTTGGAGAGAAAAGGACACAGAGATCACAGTTCTGTTTCATGTGAGAAGGACTTCTGTGAGAATAAACTGGTATCAGTAATTTAAATAACTAGAAGGAAGGACTTTTTTATACTTCAATGTGCATGTTAGTTTCTTTGAGCTCTTGGCAAAACATCGGATTTAATCCAGGCATTTTGCAGCCAGAAATTGTATCTATGACTAATTCTCATGTAAGGGCATGTCAGCTTATCTTCACTTTACATTTTGAGAGGCAAAGCAAATAAAATGCTAGATATGGACTTCACATCTGAAAAATTAGTATGTCTGATGGACAACCTTACAACCATGCATATCCATTCCCTTTGATTCTTTTATGCCATTATGAAAAAATCTGTAGGAGAGAGAGACACTAAATTTTTATTTTATAAAAATTCGAACTTATCAAATGCTTTTTTATACATGTTTAAATATTTGTAGTTTGTAGTTTTCTAAAAGTTGAAATTTTTTTAAATTAGGGAAACAGATTTCTTTTGAAGTTGTCTATTGGATCTACAAGACTAGGAAGTTGTTCCTGTTTAAATTGCTTGATATCTAAATTGGGATATATAGAGAAGAAAAGTGTTAACACCACAGGACTGAAATAACAGCTCTTTGACTTTCCATTTGAATGGCTTAATCTGTCACAGTCCTAAAGCTTTTAGCTGCTCCCAGACAATGGGTGGCAGGATTGCAAAGTATGTTGCCCCTACAAAGAGGATTTAAAATTGGCAGATCATTCTACCTATGAGTGGCCGCCTGGGAAGTGAATGAATTGGGTCAGTACAAATAGGTCAGGAACTTTGTTGAAAACCACTGGAGAGCAGAACTTAAGCTAAAAACAAATCAAAGGGACCTGGAGTTTATTCAATTTGCACCACCCCAACAATCCAATACATTAAATTCATACATAGGCTGGCAGAGTATATAAATATGCAGCCAGTGTCAAAAGTTCCAGGGAAAAACAACAGGTTTTGAGAACATTTATCAGTTTCCTATATTGGAATTGAGTCTCCTTGACATAATTTTGAAGAGTCTCTTTAAGATAACTTTTTAATGGTGTCATACAGGAGGTAGGGTGCTTGTTTAACACATGGCCAACCCAAGTTCAATCTTTGGCATGGATCTCAAGCATTCCATATGGTCCCCTGAGCACCACAATGAGTGATTGCCCAGTGCAGAGCCAGGCAAAAAGCATTTCTGAGTGTGGCCCCTAAACAAACATAAAAGATAATTTTTATATTGGAACAATTAATAATCATCTAAGAGAAATTTTTTAAGAAAAGAAGTATTAGCAAATCTATTATCAAGTTAGTTAAGTTTGAAATTAATGACACTTAAAAAACTTACCAATACTGTGCTAAAAATAAACATTAGTCACAATGACAAGTTCTATGGATATTTTTTTTTGTTTGGGGGTACACTTTCTGGTGTCTGGGGGGTTACTCTTGCCTCTGCATTCAATAATCACTTCTAGAGTTCTATTCCTGGAACCCAGATGGGCCTTGTACGAGCCAAGTGCCCTACCTGCATTACACTTTCTCCAACTCCTCACAGAAAAGGTTTTACTGTGAATACATGAAAACAATCTTGAACATTCATGTTTCCTTTTTCTGAGAAACTAATATTGCTTTAAAATGTCTCCTCATGCTCAAATCTACCATACTAGATGAGTCATATTATTAAATAGAACACTAGGTTTGGTGCTGAAATTAAAATAATGTATAGTAAGACATGATGGACATATATTTATTTTTCTTTATATTTTGTAAATATAAACAGTGGCAAACAAGGATGGGGGCTGAATGAGTAGTATTACTCGAGCCAATATTCAACAGAAAACTGAAAGAATTTTACTTTTTTATCTAAAAAATATCAATTATTGTGCTGCTTTTAAAAGGATGTCTCGTAGCCTAGAGGCAAGACATAGACAGCTAACTTTTAGTAATTTCTTCATGGATATGTCTGCTTTCATCTATATAGAACTGTAACTCGAGCATTTCCCAACATACCCCACTCATCCCCTGACTCAGTCAGCCATGCCAGATGTTGGGGAATTGCTTGAAAGGCTGTGTTGAAGCTCCCAGAAGATTGGAATTCCGTACAACCCTAAGTTATATCATCTGAAGTCAAAACAAAAGTTGTCTTGACTAATTTTGTTTGAATCTTTTTATCTCTTCCTTGCCAGACCATACAGTCCTGAAATAAGATCTCAACTTGATCTGAGGGAACAGGATGTTTTGAATACCCTTACTCCAATGGCTATTTTTTTAAGAGCTTTAGTTTTTCAAAGAAGTCTTTTATATTAAACTAATCTTTGTTTTACAAAACTATCTGCCTCTCAGTCAGGACTGAGGGCTATAAAGTAGGAATAATGGGGATTAGACTGGCAGGATGCTTTGGTTAACATTCTTTAAAAAACTTCCAGTGGTACCTTAATATGAGCATATGACTTTTTATTTCACAGTCATTTAAATGGCAATAAAAGCTGCAGCTCACAGGCAATCGAGGGACTGATAAATTTTGCTGGAAATATGGAATCAATTTCTGCTAGAGATATGGAGAATCACAGTCAATATAAAGTATGCTTACAATATATCAAGCTCTTCCAACTTCAACATCCCTATGGAAAATAATTTTCTTTTTAAATCTTTTTTTGGGGGTTCTGGTTCACACCCAGTGGCTCTCAGGCTTACTCCTGGCTCAGAAATCACCCCTGGCAGGCTCTGGGAACAATATGGGATGCTGGGAATAAAGCCAGGGTCTGTCCTGGGTTAGCTGTGTGCAGGGCAAAAGTTCTACTGCTATGCTATATCTCTGGCCATTTAAATTTTTTTTTTAGATTGAGGGAATGTAGGGTCAGACCCTTGATGCTCAGGGCTTACTCCTGGATCTGGGGTCATTCTTGGCAAAGCTTAGGAGATCAAGCCAAAATCTCCTGAATCTGGGTTGAGCACATAAAAGGTAAGTGTCCTACCCAGTCCACTCTCTCTCTAACCAAAAAATATTCTGCAGAAATAAAAAAATATTGTTTGCTTTCCTCCTATATCTCCAAACTAATTTCACTAGACTTATTTTTTTGTAATTTACTGTATAACATAAATAAACAGCATAAGCAAAAGTTTCACTGAATTTCAATAATACCAACCTTTTTAAAGTTAAGGACAAAAATCACATTCTTTATTAAGTCTAGTTCATTGTTGACACAGGAAACCTATCTTACAATATCAAGATCTAGCCTATGTAAGAATTAGACATTATAAAGCATTCCAGCTGCATCAAAATTCCTTGAATTTTAAGTTCTTAATGCTTGTTTTATTTGGCTCTATAAGCCCATTCTTTCAAATAAATACTACCCAGACACAGTAAAAAATTATTTGAAAATCATAAAACTATTCAGCATTTGAATAAAATATGGCATATAAAAGCAATGCCCGAGTCTGTTAATAAGCACACAGTGAGGGAAAAGTTAATCTACTGCTTCTTTATACTTAAAATTCTTTTCAAATTTAGGTATGCAATTGTTATCTATTTTTCCTCTCAACAAATTGGCTTACTGTCATTAAGAATTCTTACTGTCATTAAGAATCTTAGACTAACCTAACTTAGCAGATAACATCCTCTTTTTCCCTTGAACTATTTTCTTAGAATACCACTAGTCACTTCCATATATTCATTGAATCCAAATTCTATACCCCAATGATAGTTCTTGCAATCCCCCTTTTTTCCAAGCAATTATCATACTTTTAGACTGAAATTCAGCCTTGCTTAATCTAGTAAGTTATCTCTTCCCTCTTTAATAATTACCCATTATAGACACTAATTAAAGGTATAAATTATATACTACATTTAGTTTTGCTAAGTTTTATATTTTGCACTTCTATGGCCATCTTAATTATTGTCATTCAATTGGTACTACATTATGCTCTCATGTGTAAGCTAATATTTTAGAAATATAATTATTTAAAACAAAAAGAAATCCAAAATGGATTTATATTGTGGATAATATTTTTTTAAATATAACATAGATGCCCTAATTAATGTTATGAATCAAGCAATGTTTATGGAACTAGCAATAAACTAATTCAAATAGGGAGTACATATGAATTTATATACAACCATTTCTAAATTGAAAACAAAGGGGATTTCTTCTTCATTTTTTTTGGCGGGGGTGAGGAATACCCAGTGGGACTCAGAGCTTTCTCTCAGCTCTATGTTCAAGTACCACCGAGGGAGGGAGGTTTAGGGAACCACATGGAGTGCCAGGGATTGAACCGAGATCAGCCACATGCAAGTTTGTGATTTACAAACTGGCTGTCTTCAGAAAAGTCTTAATGCAGAACTTGTTTAAAAAGATATTTAGTCTTTTTTATTTTTAAACTTTTGTATTATTCTTTATCTTTTCACTGACAAATACATGTTTCTGTTGTACCTAGTTGTATTACTTTATGCACAACTGTTTGGGTGAAGGAGCAGTACTCCTCCACCTATTCTAAAATATTGAGCAAAATACTTTGACACCACCAAGGATCATTTGTGCTATAAGCTAAAAGTGGTCATTCTATGTTTTTCTCAGCTTTCTTTTATTTTTAATTTTTTTTGCAGCTAGTGGGTGGGTGTTTACACTTCATTAAAATTAAATATCTAGATAAGAGAATGATTACTCTGATTCCCAAGAAGATTAATAAAATAAAATAAGGAAGTTTTAGAAATGTACTATTATGGTAGACTGATAGACACTAGCTACATAAAACCATTAAAATTAAAATTAATGAAAAAGGAAAAAATCTCAGATCCCAGTTGTACTAGTTATGTTCTAAGTATTCAGTACCTACATATGGCTAGTTGCTATTGTGCCAGATGGTGGAAAATATATTTCAACCATCACAAAAAGTTTTGCTGGACAGTGTTGCTTTAGAGACAAGAAAAACATGTTCTGAGTCCTATTAAATATAGTTTTTTTACAAGAGAAGAAATAATGGGGTCCAAAGGACATTGAGTCTCCAATTCTTATTACTTTTTTTCAAATAAATGTATCATAAAATATCTTAATCTTAATATATTATCAATAACTTTAAAGTTCACAAAATAAAAGTACACTAATGGGAAAATAAGCTTTTAAAGGACAGTTTCAGATATGAGGCTAGTTTTATGGCTCAGGTTCAGCACGGAGCAGTTTAATATATCTTTAGCTACATAGTGGTTTTATGATGACTGAAGAAAAAGTATAATTTCAGTAAAAGTATTATAATTTAGCGAGAGTTTTGTTAATGTTTTTGTTTGTTTATTTTGGGGCTACACCTGGCGACACACCAGTGTTACTTCTGACTCTGCATTCATAAATTACTTCTGGCAATTGAAGGGGTTGGTAGTGGTGTGCCACATGGGATGCCAAAAATTGAACCTAGGTTGGCTTTGTGCAAGGCAAATGCCCTACTCTCTGTGCTATCACTCTGACCTCTGACCCTAAGCTTTATAAGATTTTTGGGGCAAAACCTAAACTAGACTATACAGTTATTGGAACGATTGGTCACTCTAGGTTTTTAGCAACTAAAATACTGTAGTTGACTGAAAATAATCAGCTGTTATACAAAGGCTCATCCTTTGAGTGATATTTTTGGCTCCAACTTTATATGTATTACTTGATTTCATTCTTAAAGCCAATCTGTTAGTGGTATACTTGAATTAACCTTGAGAAAAGGGCTCAGAAAAGATAAAGGACCAGGTGATAAATAACAAATAGCATAGTCAGGGTGATGAAAATCTATATTCATTTCAGTCTACTATGTCCTTACATATTCACTGCCACCATTCTAAATTTTGAGTCCGTTATACTATTTCAAATGTAGGCTGTTCCAAAATTCTTCTAAATATTGTTTAATATTTCTCTGCTGACTATGAAAACAGTTCACATGCTACCAGTTCTCCTGATTTTTATTATAGTTTTACAGTTTTCACTAAGAAAATGATTTGTGTAATGCTGGTGACTGAGCAGGTTTGGTCGACAAACTGATAAGCAAAAAGTTTACTCTTCCAGTTTTGTAAATACACATAACACAGGATGATAAAGTGTGAACAAATGGGACTGACAGAAATTGCTTTAAGAAAAGAACACTCTCTGAAATAATGAAAAATGTCTTTTTTTATTTCCAAATAAAAATAGTACTCCACAGGATATTTCAGTTTTTGTTTTTGTTCAACCAGGACTGTAATTTTAATTAACTTCACAGCTGGATCAACATATTGATGACATTTTATACTCATTTTTAAAAATGTTTCAGTAGAAATGATCTTCCAATGAATCTTTCTCCTGCTTCTTGCCCTCAAGTTGCACTTTTAATTTCTTCATCGCTGTTGATCAACTATTTTACTTGGAAATGTGTTTGTGTATATGAACTCCTATCCAGATTTTTCTTCATATTAAGTATAGCTATATTTTAAGTATATCTACAGGTAAATAAAACCCTATGAGATGGATGTTAGGTTAAAAAAGGAAGGCCAATTTTAAAATTAATCTTTGTGAATAACTTGGAAAATACAATTGATATTTAGGATTTAACTATAATGCTGTCACAAATCAAGAAGGCAACATGCCAGTGAAGGCAAACTATATATATATGTGCCCATTTCCTTATGTTAATTTTTAATCCCTGTCTTCAAAAGTGTTGCTTCATTGCAGTTTTCTCTGTTATACTTGTAGCACTAAACTTGCAGAGGTATGGGAAGCTTGGAAAATACTCAAAAGAAGTAGTTGAGTTCTCAAAAAGTTATGCTGTAACACACACAACTGATCTGGTTCAATCCTCAGCATGGCACCCTGTTATGGTCCCCCTGAGCACTGCAGGAGAAAGTCTTGATACTTGAGTTGTGATGCAAGATAAAAAACCAAGACACACTGTAACACCAATGTTGTTGAGAACACAGAGTATATATTAAATCTGGGGATGCTTCTGCACACTTTAATTATTTTACTTCCTATATACACAGTATTCATCTATTTTTTACATATGGCTAAAAGTTGTATATACAGCTCCACTTTTGTTTTGCTTTGGGCTTTACATCTGGCTGTGCTCAGGGTTTACTCCTAGCTGTCTCAGCGCATTAATGGGGGTGCTCAGTGCGGACCATCTGCAGTTCTGGGGATTGATCTGGGGATCACAGCATACAAAGCAAGCACCTACCTGTTTTGTTATATCTCTATCACCATACCACAACTAGTTTATCTATTCATCAGTTGTTGGATACTTGGGTTGTATGTACAAATGGAATTCTAAGCATCTAAAAGAATAAGATGAAATCCTCCAGTTCTGTGCAATTTGAATGGAACTGGAGGGTAACATGTTAAATAAAATGTGGTAAAGAGAAAAGAATAAATACCAGATCACCATATAGCATTTGTGGTAATTAAAAAAAGAACAACAACAAAATTTATCAAACAATGACAAACTCCTGGCCTTGAATTACACAACTGAGAATTTCAAACAAGAGGGCAGGGCTGGAGCAGTGGTGCAGTGGTAGAACATTTGCCCTGCATGAGCCTGACCTAGGACGGACTGCAGTTTGATTCCCCCAGCATACCATGTGGTTCCCCAAGCCAGGAAACATTCTGAGTGCATAGCCAGGAGTAACTCTTCAGAATCACCAAGTGTGGCTCAACAACCAAATCAAACCAAACCAAACCAAAACAAACAAACAAACAAACAAACAAAAAAGAAGATGGAAAGAGGTAAAGAAATGCTATTTCTAGGTTGATTAGAAGTAACAAAAAGGCATTGCTGGTGAGTTTTGGGCACTTTAGTGAAGGGGAGGTGCAGTAACTATAAATCAAAATCATAAGCATTGATGCCATTTAAATTAAAACAATTGTTAAAAAAAACCCAAAGTCCCCAAACCTTTAAAAGAATAGTTAAGCCATAAAATAATAAATTAAGGGGCCAGAGCAATGACTGGGAGAGGTAAACTGTCTGCTTTGCTGGTGCTAGCCTAGGACGGACTGCGATTCCATCCCCTGGAGTCCCATATGATCCCCCAAGCCAGGAGCAATTTCTGAGTGCATAGCCAGGAGTAACCCCTGAGTGTCACTGGGTGTGGTCCAAAATGGTAAAGAAAATTTAAAATTTTATAACTGGAAGTACAGAAGCACAAAGATATTAGGTATCTTTATTTTATTACCTATTTATTATTTATTACCTATTTATTATTTATTGGGTTTTACTTTATTAGTAAGTTGGGTTTCAGTTGTGTAAAGAACATCCCACATCACCAGTGCAACATTCCCAACACCAATGTCCCAAATTTCCCTCCTCCCCACTCCACCTGCCTGTACTCTAGACAGACTTTCTACTTCCCTCATACATTCTCATTGTTAGCATAGTTCGCATGTAGTTATTTCTCTAACTAAACGCATCACTCTTCGTGGTGAGCTTCATGAAGTGAGCTGTAGTTTCCATATGTCCTCTCTTTGGTCTCTGAAAATTATTGCAAGAATGTCTTTCATTTTTCTTAAAACCCACAGATGAGTGAGATCATTCTGTGTCTTTCTCTCTCTGACTTAGATATTGTCTCTGGTAATAAGCATCTTGGCATAGATAGGATTCACTAAATGGGCTCAAATAAATGCTAAAAGGAGAAAAATGGAAAATTTTGCTGAGGAATGAAGGAGAGAAATTGAGTTGAAACAAACTTCCAGATTCTTTTCATTTTCAAGATTCTTGAAACTTAGCATGCATATATGGTGTATGTATATGTGTTAAAACTGAGGAAAATAGAAAGGTGTGAAGAGTTAAATACTTGACTTTTAGTGGAGCTACAAAGACTTTTAACATTTTCCTTTTTTAATCTTGGCTTCAATTCCTCACCAGCTTCAACATTTTTTTTTACCTTAATCCCATTTCCTCTCCTTTCTCCCAAGAGTCCATAATTTCCTCTTACAATCTTGGTAATGGTGAAAAGCTTCTTTGGTCTTTATTTGTTTCTTTTAATTTAGAGAAGTGGGGAGGGGGTGAGGGAGAAGTGTGGATCTTGGCACGAAATCTCAAATTAGAATTTTAAATGTACTTGGGATTTTGTCTCTTTCCCACTGGCAAGTAGAGCAAATGGTTCTGCCCTCTACCCCCTTCTTCCCTTGAAATAATTCCTATGGTGAATAGGATTCATCACAGACTTTTGATTCTTGAAATCTAAAACCTATACAAATATATTTTTCTTAGCAGATGAGGAATTTAGAAAAAATATAGCATGCCAGATAGGTTTAAACAATTCATTTGGTATGTTGAAGCTAATTAGACAAGCAACATAAACACTGCCATGATGAAAATGTACAGAAAAGGCATTCAACAAATAATATGACTATAAAACACTAAATATGATCAAATATGTTTTTTTTTAAAAGGAATAAAGCAAAGTTTAAAAGACCATTTCCAGAGTCCATTATTTGGGTTGTGATAGATACAGACAGAGCCAAATCCCTGAAAGCCCTGATGTTAAGAAATGAAGAACTCCAGCTCAATACAAAATTATTAGGAGCTCAGTGAGAAGACCTTAATCTCCATGGGCTCTTGTTGGCCTTGGCTTTAATCTTGTGAACTGTTCTCAAAACTTGGCACATCATCTTGCATAAATGTTGGATTTGATTTCTGTGCATGTCTTAAGATGTCAATGAACTTTTCCACTGTCTTGCTTCTCATAAAAAAAGTTGTAAATAGAGGTTTGGAAAAATGAAAGAAAAGTTCTTTCAAGTCTAATGGGACACAATGGTGGGCTATATTGGTGGAGAAGCCTAACTTGCATACTCAAAATTTCCAGGGGGCAGGAGAGAGCTTAGTTAGTAGGTTGTTTGTCTTACACATAACTGACCCCAATTTGATCTCTGGCACCACATATATAATAGCACAAGCTGGACAAGGAGTGATCCCAGCAGCAAGACCTGAACACCGCTGGTTGTGTCCCCCAAACAAAACAAAACATTACAGATAAACTCAATTCTACATATGTAGGGATACAACTATGAGAGATGAGTGAGATGAAATTCTGGTATTTTAGGATTGCTGCAAGGAAGTCAAGTCACTACAGAAGGTGAAAATATTGATTCTGAACAGATATAACAAATCCCCCATTCTAATATTTTAATACAAATATGTTTAACACATTTGTACTAAGACATTAAAAGATGCATTTTTAGGGCCGAAAGAATAAGGAGAAAAAAATGCAGTGAAGTAGGAAGGAGAAGAATCAAGACAAAATAGTACATTACTCATTTGGCCTCAATTTTTTTTTATCTCTATTTAAACACCTGGATTACAAACATGATTGTGGTTAGTTTCAGTCATGTAGAGAACACCCCCTTTCACCAGGGCAGCATTCCCACCACCAATGTCCCAAATCTCCCTCCACCCCATCCCACCCCACTGTCCTCTAGGCAGGCTTTCCACTTCCCTCATTCATTCACATGGTTCTGATAGTTCCCAGTGTAATAATTTCTCTAACTGCACTCACCACTCTTTGTGGTGAGCTTCATAAAGTGAGCTGGAACTTCCAGCCCTCCTCTCTTTGTCTCTGAGGATTATTGCAAACATGTCTTTTATTTTTCTTAAAACCCATAGATAAGTGAGACTATTCTGTGTCCATCTCTCTCCCTCTGACTTATTTCACTCAGCATAATAGTTTCCATGTACATCCATATGTAGGAAAATTTTATGACTTATCTCTCCTGATGGCTGCATAATATTTCATTGTGTATATGTACCATGGTTTCTTTAGTCATTCGTCTGTGGAAGGGCATCTTGCTTATTTCCAGAGTCTGGCTATTGTAACTAGTGCTGCAATGAATATAGGTGTGAGGAAGGGATTTTTGTATTGTATTCTTGTGTTCCTAGGGTATATTCCTAGGAGTGGTATAGCTGGATCATATGAAAGCTCAATTTCCAGATTTTGGAGGAATCTCCATATATCTTTCCTGGTTGAACCAGACGGCATTCCCACCAGCAGTGGATAAGAGTCCCTTTCCCTCCACATCCCCTCCAGCACTGATTGTTCTCATTCTTTGTGATGTGTGTCATTTGTAAAATTGTGTCAATTTTACAAAATATATAACTTGGTTAACCTTGTTAGAGAAATTATGTAGATATAGAACCAATCTATGATTGTCAAACACAGACAATGGGTGACAATATTTTTGTTATGAATACAAAAATTTGATGAGCTGCAGAGCATTTTACACATATTCTTTTTCTTTTGTAAAATAAAAATTTTACAAATTTTTTATTTTACAAAATAAGAGCCAGGAAAGTTCCTAGATTATGGGAAGGTTCTCCTATGTAAGTTTCACTTACATTTTTTTCTGAAGTATTTAGAAATGAAGCCTGTAAGTGACATTTCAATTGAGTCTGATGTATGATTTGGGAAGGATCTCCTAGTGGGTGGGCATACCAACACAAAATATTAAGCAAAGACCAAGGTTATTAAAGATTATCCTTTTTATTCTATCAGAAACAGTACAAAGTAGACTGACATATTCTAGTCCAGTCAAGTGCCTTATACAACAGTTATATACTGAGTGGCAAGAGTGTTTTTACGTGTAGTTTTCCCACATTCACTAGTGAAGTCTCCACCAGGTCTCTTATAGAAGTTTCCTGCAGATATTCCAATATGAGGTTTCAAACTTCAAGATTAATTATGGGAGTCATTCAGAGTTGAGTAAAGGGAATTCCATATAAAGGGAACTTTTAATATTACATACAATTCTTTTATAGGGGAAGGAAATTTGGGCTACACCCAGTTGTGCTCAGGGCTTACTCCTATTTCTGCACTTAGGGATCACTCTTAACAGGCTCAGGGGACCATATGGGAAGCCAGGTTTTAAATTTGAATTGGCTGCTTGCAAGGCAAGATTAAAAAAGATTATATTATTATTCAAACCCTCAAATCAAGTTTTAAAGTGTAGAAAACATTGTTAACAATTTCTTATAATTAAAATAATAATTAAAATTATCAGAAATAATGAATGCAACACCTAGGAAAATATTAA
>PVKC010039665.1:0-12493 GCA_004027635.1 Crocidura indochinensis | reverse complement strand
GTTTCCAGTTAATGATACCTTAGTGGCTTAAGTGACTATGATGATGACTACTTATAACATCATATATTTTGCAGCATTTTTCTTATATTTGGTTTCACATATCATAGCTCTCCAGATTGTATATTAAAACTCCACCCAAAAGCCTTATTACCTTCTGGCAAAAACAGTGATAGTTATGATCATATAGTTCACACAAAGAATTACTTGAGGGCCACATAATATGCAGGGAATCCCACTTTCCATTAAAACACACAGTTCTGATCATCAGTGTATAGTAATCATTTAAAGTCAGTCAAAAGTAGGGACCATTGCTATATAATCTGCTAAGTGTTAATCGAAGACTTTTCTCAATTAATTCAGTGAGACTGTTTAAAATGAACATGTTTATTTGCTTATCAATTAAGATATTCATTTATTGAGTCTGTAACATGATGTTTTCTGAAGTGAAAATTATAAAAACTGCAAAAGTCTACATTTTTGAGAAATGTAATCATCCAATAGGAGAGAAGAAATGTGTCCGAATAAAAACAATAATGTTGGCCATGCAAAAAAAAAAAAAGAAAAGAAAAAAGTTCAGTGACTGCTTTCGCTCTGTCAGTTTTTGTAATGTAAATGGTATGTAGATAAGAACTAAAAACTCTGCAATGAAAAATTGGTATATTACAGGGAGGTTTTAAAGCAAAACTACTTATGTTTAAAATATTGGTTGAATTTTATTTTGCCATTGTGGGATTTGCCACATGAGCACACCTGAATCAATGCCCCATGTCCATCATAAAGTGCTTTTCACTGAACTTTCCTGATGAAAATGGTGCCATACCTAAATCGAACACATAAGGAATAGAAGTTACCTGTGAGCATTTACACTGGGTCACCACAAGTAAAAATGTTTAATTTCCTGTGAAGATAGACTTGTTTTATGGTTACTGTCAGGGATTTCGGTGCTTCACTGGGTGTCTTATTATAACAATCATATAACTATTTGAGACTGGCTTTGGGTTCAGACAACTTGTAACTACTGTGGGCCCTATGAATTGTAGTTCAAAGCCAGATGTTGATGTTCCAATTGAAGATTGGGGCAGCTTGTATAAATAGTATCCTGATAGTATGGTTTTCACAACATACCTCTTAAATATAGCAATGACATTTCCATTTATATATACATACAGTGTGGGAGCTTGTCATTAAGCCTGGAGAGAAATTTTTGTTCTTTTATAGGATCCTGCATTGCCACCCTTAGCAGAGAGCATTGTGCTGATTAGACTAAAATTCATTTTAAGCCCACCAATCGTTTCTGGAAAAGTTGAGGCAAAGCCCTTTTCTTTTTCTTTTCTTTCTGGTTTTGGGTTACTTGACTGTGCTGAGGGCTTACTCCTGACTCTTTTTTTTTGGAATCATATCTAATGTTGCTCAGGGGACCATAGAGGTGCCCTAAAAAGCGTCAAATTCTACTAAATGCAAGGCTAGCACCCTACTGCTGTACTATATCTGACCCCTCAAAACCCTTTTCTTTCTTTAATGCTATCTCTAGGATAGCACAGTTTGAGTGTGAGAGGGAGAAATGTGTGATGAAAAAGTTTGTGGAGGCTTTTAAAAGAGAATGCAGCTCAAGACTGTGACTGCTTTGAATAGAAATAAGTTATCTTAAAGTCAATGATTAAGAGAATGTGAACTAATTTATACTTTGTATAGAATTGGAAGTGACTTCAAAGGTGACATTGTGGGGAAAATTCAAAACTTTTCTTGAAGATTGTTTAAAAGTTATTTGCAGTTGTAGAGCCTGTAAGTCATATAATTTGTATTTTTGACTTTGTTATTCATGGTATTCACTTCAGAAAATAAACTTTGAAGCTAACTCCTGTTGCCAGAATACATTTGCTTTCAAGTTGTCAGTTTTGATGGGGCATATATTTTCAGTAAGAAAGTAAAAAAAAGAAAACGTGTGTCTTCTACTCTTCTAGGACATTGCAGGTGCATTTTCAGTTATTCAATGATTCCAGATGTGCATATTGCTAGTAAATACAATGGATAATGCAGAAGTTTGCACAAGGCAGGTTTTCTAAGAGACCTGCCTTGGATTAGGCAGTGTAAAAGAGGGGAGCCCTCCAACTAGGAGGTCTCTGATTAGCTAGAGGTTGGCTCTCCATGAAGCATAGAAGGTTCCATGCTTTGAATATCTTCCAGATGACCAAATTCTTCCTATTATGTTGCAGGGAAGGTTGGGCCAACAGGCCAGTCTTCAATTTGGATATGACCAGAGCCAATTTGAGCTTCGAAACACTCATAGTTCTCAGTTCACTTCAATAAAAATAGTGTGCATCTGGCCAAAAAGAAACATGAAGCAATTCACTTGTAGACATTTTTGTTCTATCCCCAAAATTGGTTTGGATTATGTCCAACATACTTTCATAGTACTGGGGTTCATCCCACAGAGGCATGTACAACTCCCAAGCTCCTGTTCACCAGACAGTATATTCCCCACACTGGAATTTCACTCTATTTGTTCTCTGAGTCACTATGGCACCTGGCCCTGTTCCTGATTTGGGGCAGGTCTTCAATAAACATTTGAGTTTTGAAAGCGAGCTTACAGTCATGTCTTGGTTAGCAACTGTCAGAGAGAGAGAGAGAGAGTGAGAGAACGAGAGGGAGAGAGAGGGAGAGAGAAAAAAGGAGAGAGAGATTGCGATAGTGGTCCCAATAGGCTATATCATATAACCCATGTGTGTAACAGGATTATACCACCTAGGATCATATAATTACACTCTATGACATTTCCACAATGACACAATTGCTTTGATTTATCAGAACCTATCCCCATTGTTAAACAACAAATGATTGAATTCTGGTTCCGTCACTCATTTGCTGTGCAATTGAGTATGTCATTTACTCTCTCCAAGTCACATTTGTTTTTATCTGCAGTTGATTATTATAAGGATTGAGTAAGACATGGTGTGTAAATACCCAATAGGAGCTCTGGTGCCTGTTGGTTTGCCATCTTATTTCCACGCTTAACAGTCCCCAATACTTTATTGTAGTATTCCTGGCCACACTAGCTTATATCTGTTCACAACAGAAACTTAAAAATTATTCTTTACAGACTGACCTTCCAGTCATAGTGTCTACTTAACTTCAGTCACCAACCTCACAACCTTTCATTCTAATTACAGGTTTTTCTCTTTCCCTATGAGTGAGATACTGCTTTCTGCAAACTTATTTTTTATTGCAGCTACACTGACCTTTCCATTGACCAGCTCTGATGGCTCCACCAAACTGCTCATATTTTTTTGCTAGCCAGCAGCACTCTGGTGGCTTCAACTTTTTGAAAATAAAAAAAAATTCTAGTGAAAAAAATCCTAATATAAAGTTTACAATTTTATGTGTACAGATCAGTAGTAGTCTAAAGTGTATTGTTTTGAGATAATTTTTCTAGTTTTTTTTTGCTTATAAATCTGAAACTCCATGCATGTAAACAATGAATTTCCTTTCTGTTTTCCCCACACAGTGTCTGGCAAGTGCCATTCTACTTTCTATTTCTCTGAGTTTGACTATTTTAGATACCAGACATTTGGATTTCTTCATCTGGTTTATTTCACTAAGCATCATGTCTTCAGAGTTCATCCATGTTGTAGTAAATGTCATAAATCCCTTTGGAAGGTTGAAGGCATTCAACTGTATGTATAGATTGTATTGTTTTTGATCCATACATGCCTCATGGACATTAAGCTATCTCTTGGCTATAACTGAACTATCTCATTGAACTATCTCTTGGCCATTGTGAATAGTGCTATTATGTACATGGATCTGGAACTATTTCTTTGATATCCTGTTTTTGAACAAGACTCAATAGTACAATCATTGAATTATCTGATAGTTACATTTTTTATTTCTTTGAGGGAGCTTAATACTATCTTTTACTGTATTACCAATTTAAATTTCTATCTATGGTTTAATTTCTCAGCTTCTCCACATTATCATCAATACTTGTTATTTTCATGCTCTTCTTAATATTCATCCTAATAAATAGGAGGTGATCTTGTATAATTTTTTGAACTTTTTTGGGGGGGTCACATCTGGCGGTACTCATGATGCTCAGGGATCACTCCTGGGGTGACAAGTATTGAATTCACGTTAGCCACATGCAAGGAAACACTCTATTCACTGTGCTATCTCTCCAGAGCTTTAATCTTTTTTTTTTTTTTTTTTTGAGGAGAGAGGGTACTCACTCAGCAATACTCAGGGATTTCTCTCTGATCTGAGGTAAGGGCTTATTCCTCACCTGCTCAGGAATCACTACTGGCAAGTGCTCAGGAATAATATGCAGTGCGTGGTATCAAACCAGGGTCTGCCAGGTATAAGGCTAGTACCTTAGGTATTATACTATCTCTTTGGCCTGGAGCTTTAATCTTATTCTGTATGACATCTCAACAGAATTGTCAAATAGGTTTCATCTATCAACAAAATTCCAAGTTTCTAATAGAAAGTTTTCTTATTTTCTCTCATTTATTTTCTTTCCTTACTTCCTAGTATCTCACACAAGTTTATCCATAGCCCTAGATGAAAAACCACATAAATTCATGTATATCCATGAGCTAATTTGACCTTCACAACCTCTCCACATGGTAGCTATTATTGTTTTTATTTTATACGTGAGAAATCTGAATAACCTGCTTATATAAAAAAGCATCTTCATAAACAAAGGAGCTGAATCAGGGCTCATGGTTAATTCAATACTCTTACAGGAATGGGTTTCACTTTTGGGGTTTGTGTATTTTCTAGGAGGACTGCCTGTTTCAGTTCACATCTATATGATCTCCTTTTACCACAAATGCTAAAATTTTAAAGCTTAAGGAGTTGGTTATGGACATCTTTAGGAGACCATTATTTGTCTATGAAGAGAGTGACATACAGCTACAAATTAGGAAGAAACGTTCTAAAAATTAGAGTTCTAATGTGTTGCTTCCTAAGGACCTTGGCTTCTGCAGTATAGCCAGCAAAGTTTGGATAGCCACACTGTAGTTTCTATAGAAAAGATACATACATCAGCATGAACTTTGTCTGAACCCTATAACATGTCTAGATTATAAATCTATAAATGTCTGTTCTTTCAGAGGTTTGTGTTTTTTGCCGTAGCCCTCATCATACTTCACTGGATGTTAGGGTAAGCATTCATAACCTTAATTAGGTTCTAAGCTCTTTAGCAAACAAGTAGCTTACCTTTGTGCCTTTTACCTAACGTGCTAAGTCAAATAGTGGAGACTTGATAATGTTTGAAATAATCTTTATTTCTTTGTTTAGGTTGTTTTTTATTTGTGCTGTCTTCTTGAAGTACATTAGGAGTACCTTCTACCTTATAGTCATTTCATTTTACATATCAATTATTTCAGTTCATGTGCACCATCCAATAAATACACATTAGGCTTATAGGACTTGAAAAGGAAATTTTAACTCACTTCCCATTAACTTATTAACAGCTATGCTAGGGTTGAGAGATAATATAAGCAGGTAGGACAATTGCCTTGCACATGCCAACCTGGGTTCAATCCCCAATATTGCTTATGGTCCCCTGACCCTATCAGGAGTAACCCTTGAGTACATAGAATCAAGTGTTAGGCCTAGACAACACCGAATGTGACCCTAAAATAAACTAACAAAAAGAATGTGCTAACAGTTTAGGGAGGAGAGTTGTATTCTCAACTAGAGGTAAAATCATATACAATGATAGTACATGATCATATACAATCATGACATGGAATCAGGGTGACCACAGGGAAAAATGTCTATCACATTAGTCTATACATTAATAAACATGTTTATTCTCATTAAACATTACAGAAGATATCAGACACTCTTGTATCTGTGCTGTTTTCTTGAAATAATTAGAAGCAACACCCACCACACTATCTTATAATCCTTCATATTTCTGGAATAAATAACTCATTTATTAAGTGAGTCAAACATGTCAGGATATTTTTGAGTTGTTTAATTAAGTCATCAGAGATTATCTCATTCACTTATTACATGTTGTTCTAAAAAGATGAACTCCTGTCACGTATAAGAACATGGATGAATCAACAAGGTATTTATGTGGAGTGGAATACAAATACTATATGATTGGAAAAAGGCCAAGTATGTAATTGTCTTATTTATTGTGGTATATAAAGAAGTAAAACTAATTAAATAAATCAAATAAAACATTTAAAGTCCACCACAAATTTGTTGATTAAAATGAAAGGGAAGAAGGAGGAGAGATATGTTGGATAAAGGGGGCCAACTGTATAATAAATGATAGTATATATTTAATATTTGAAATTAATGTAGCATAATATGCAATGATTTATAAACTCTGCCTTTCTGTGATTTTTATTGCACTATAATACATTTTAATATAATGTTACTTGAATTAAAAAATTTAAATGCTGGAGAGAGAGACTACAGTAAGTAGGGTGCTTGCCTTACACATAGCTAACCCAAGTTTAATCCTTGGCACCTCATATAATCTCTGAACCCCACCAGGAGTGAAGAGTCAGAAATGATTTCTATGTGCAGAATCAGAAGGGGGCCCTGAGAAAGTCAGGATTGGTCCACCCAAAAGCAAAAACAAAGCAATAGCAGGAAAGAACAAACCCCAGCAGATTCATTAGTAAATTTTAAGAGGTTAAAATTATATTTCAATTTGAACCATTGTAGTAACTAATATATTTTATGTCAAGAGTCCAAACTTGCATAAGGTTTAAAAACTTCCAGGATTTGTTTTTAAATTGCATGACCAAAGTATTCTAATTCTGATAAAATGCTCAAAGCACCATGTAGAATCATTTCTGGAAGCATTTGAGTCTTGCTAGATACAAGATATTGGGAAGATGCACTTTGTCATTAAATGCAAGCATTAAAAGTGAAATTAAAGATATTAATCATTTGCATCTATCAGCAGCCCATAAGCCATTTTATATGCTTTTTCTTTAAAGCTCTCTTTTGTGGCCTTAGGCATTAGAGAGAGGTTTGGTTGGAGACCATGATCTTTGTATCCAATCATCCATTATTAACCTTCCAGAAAGGAAGAGAAGCAACCACCTGTTTTATTTTTTCCTTCCCTGACTTTAGAGTCCCCTGGAAATCCTATTCATATTAATCTGTTTTCTTTGATTGTTAATATATTTGAGAAAGGATTAAAAAGAAATACCATCCTAAAATAGTAAAATAGAGGCTTTGCAAAGCCTGCCAGAGATCTGAAGTTTACCCAAGGCCTCGGAGACCAGTACAGCCCAGCAGTGGAATTTTATTGTAAGTATAATTTACCCAAGCATGGCTTCTTTGATTCTTTATAGTAAATTTGAAATTGATTTCAGATTTTAGGCTCACAAATATGGTTTTAAAGGCATTTTAATCCTCTTTGGGTGATGAATGCCATTGCAGATTGGCCAATAAGACTGTGTCAGCACACATTTCAGTGGTTCCTTTGGTTTAAATTTCCCTTTGCAAGTTGTCTTTGACCCTTTTGCTTTGTGCTTGGAGTTGGATTATTTCTGTAATGCAAGTGGACAATTTCCTTAATGTGGATCTTGGGGCAGTAACCCAGAGTCATTTTCATTCTATTTTCCAATTCTGAGCAACATGCTCCAGCAATATATGTTAGTTACCCTTTAAAGCTATGGTATACTATAGACAATCCAAGTAGCCTCCTGAATAGAAATGAGCACCCCACAAAAGAGGAAAGCAGGACCATTCTAAAGGGAAAATAAAACCCCAAAGTATGGTAGCCTGTGACTGTTTGAGTTAAAGACTGTCCTGTGTTCCTTTTTTTTTTTTTTTATCCTAGAACTCACTTACATAACTGAAGTAAATGAACAGAACATTTGTTTTACTTTTTAGGAGACATTGTCTAGCAAGCATTTTTGCTTAAAAAGCCAAGTATTTTTTTACCCGTAATAATTTTTTAGGGGGCCACACACCCCAGTGCTCAGGGGCTATTTTCTACTTCCAGGAGTGCAAAATTAGGAAGAAAAGTCTAGCTACTCACCTAGATTTAGTTGCTTTTAGTTCTCTGTTCATTCTCATGTTATAAATGTTTTTTTATTAAATCACTGTGAATTACAAAGTTACAAAGTTATTTATGATTAATTATAAGCATATAGTGCTTCAACACCAATGCCTTCACCAATGTCCAGTTTACTCCATCAATTTTCCCAGTTTTCCTTTAAGCTCCCCCCCCACCCAGCCTCAGCCTCCCTTTATGGCAAGCACTATTTTATTTTCTTTTCCCCTTCCCTCCCTACCTTTTGAAAGCCACTGTGGTTTACACTTTTATTACTAATCTTTTTTTTTTTTGTCTTTCGTAACTTACTGAGTTAGTTATTGTCTTCTGTGATGATTCTTCTTTTCCCTTTTAGTGGGAAAAGGTGAATTGGAATATCCAGTGTTCAGAGACTCCATGAACCATTTAGGAGTTCCTCAGTCAACTAGGACAGATTAGTATTTGGCTTTAATGGTGCTGGAGGACACCAGAATCACATCCAGAAATACTTTGATATATCCTAGGGATCAAGCTAATCTGCATTTATGCAAAGCATGTGCCTCTGACATGTGCCTGGCCCTTTAGTAAATATTTACAGGTATTTATGTATAAACTGTACATATTATATCCACTATGTATGTACAGATAAATATTTTCATGATTTCTAGATTGACAGGTTGTTCATTATAAATTATTTTAAAATAACAATTATTTTTTAATGATTTATGAATCATTTAGAGAAATTTTTTGTTTTGTTTTGTTTTGGGACCACACCCAGCGGTGCTCAGGGGTTACTCTGGGCTCTATGCCCAGAACTCGCTCCTGGTAGGCTCGGGGTTCAGGTCTCTCCCAGTTGCAAGGCAAATGCCCTAATGTCAGCACATATTTAGAAGTTGTTAAAGGCATGCTTATTTTAGGAAGATTATCTTAGTTACAGATCGATCTCCTGTCTGTGTTTTGATTTGAATGATTTAAATTTCTGAATAGCTATTGATAATTGATTTGGCAACATATTATAATGTAGTTAGACTTAACATATTCCATATTTAGTAATAGCATATAGTTGCTTATTCCTTTGAACTATTTGTGATTAATGTTTTAATCTTCTTTAACCACTGCTTTGTTGTTTGATCTCTTAATTTCTGAGTAAGTTCAATTAAGATCAGTCATTAATTGAGTGTGTGGATTGATTGTAAATTAGGCTACTATATTAGCCACCCATAAGTACAAATTATTATATATTCTTAAGGATTAGTTAATTTTTAACCCCAGTAGTTACTTCTTGGCTTTATATTTAATAATCATTTTTCTTTATTTAAATACCTTAATTGTATTTTAGTGCTTATTTCCTTTTAATTAACTAACTTAATTATATATGTATATGCTTATGTATTTATTGTGTACTGAGCATCAAACCCAGGGTCTCATATTTGCAAACGAAGGTGCTATATTGATGAATTACAACCTTAACCTTATTTACTTTTAATATATATATATTAGTGATAAATGTAGTTGCTTGTGAACTGCATATATTTTAAAATTTTAATCACAGCCTATGTTTCAAAAGGTCACTTGTTTGTTTCTCTGTTTATGATAACTTCTAGCATCCCATTTTTTCCTTCTGAATTCAATTTTCTCTTAATGAGTATCTTTACATAGTTCTAATATTGAGGGTCTATTTGTGGTATTTCATTTTTTTCCTTTTATTTAAAATTAAAAAATTAAAAACAGTTTTTATGGTTTGGTTTTTTAGAACATAACAAGCAGTGCACAGGAGTACTCCCTCATCTCAGTACTCTGAGGGAGCTACTTAGTGCTGAGTATCAAAATCCAGTCCTCTAGAACTTCATTTCAGTCTTTTGAGCAATCTCTGTCTCTCCTGTCCCTTTTTTTATTCTTTTACATTAAAGTATTAGTTTGTTCTGATATTTAATTAATATTTTAGTTGGATTAGAAAGTAAACCTACTTTGACAGTCACTTGAGGACATTTCTATTATATTTTCTGTCATTGATTATTCTTGCTTAAAAGATGGCTATCTTTCCTGTCATTATTTTTCTTTCTGGTTGCTCTTAAAAGCCGTTTTGCCTTAATGAGGTTAGTTTTGGATCTTATTTAATTTATTCTGCTCAAGACTTGTTTTATTTCCTGCATCTCATAATTTTGCATCAGTCTGTGATTATTGCCTCTCCCCATTCTTTCTTTTATTTATCCTAGAGATGCATTTGTTGGAAGCCATGATTCTGCCATTCATGCTGCTGAACTCCTCATTTATAGTTCTCCTGTCTTAAATAATTTTTTTTCTTTCAACTGAGTAGCTTTCTTTCTGCAACCTAGTTTGCCCTTCATTCTTTCATATGTATTTTTCCAGGTGTTTAAATTGTTTGTTGGTTTTGTCAAGATATCATTTGTTAAAGTTTTATTTGGTTATTTTTCAAGTTTATTTTCTTTTAAAATATTTTTACTACTTATTTTATATATTTAATCATTTCAAACATTGGAAAAAGTTTTTGGAGTTCAATCCTGTCCTGCATTGTGATTACTGTTTTCCGTTAGATTGCATTTTGTTCCATGTTGCGCGTTTGTCTTTGACCATGCTTTATGGGAATATTACTGTGGGGCGTAGGTTGTGGATGTGTTCCCATGGAATAGACTTTTGTTTGTCGTTGCCATGTGTCCATGGATATTTCAACTCTGATCCAATTTTAAGTTAATTTCTAGCATGAGTGTTCCCAGAGTAAACAGTGCAAAGGTAGCTTCAAATTTAAACTATTATGTGGTCATGTGTCTACAATTACATATTCGTGGGGCAACTTTACCTTCCACCCAAACCCTGGGGCTTGGGAAGAGGGCAGAGGCACAGATATAGTTAAGAGAGAGCAACTTTCTTTTCTTGATGAGTATTATATTTATGGTCCTTGGGGTTTTCTATTACTTTATTGTGAATTAATAAAGATGTTTGTTCTGTTTTACTTAGAATTCAGTAGCAAGGGATCTGGGGGAATCTAAGTGTACCAGAAGTAGAAATTATTTCCATGTACTTAACAGTAAATAATATATTACAAATTATCTTTAATGTAGAAGCATTTCAGTATATGTAAGCATATACATCTTTATGTGGATTTTAGAATGTAACCTTTTAGAATAAATTTATTTACTTATTTATTAAATAAAAGTATTTAGTTATTTTATTTTTTAAACTACCTTTAAATATGTCACTCTAAATTGGCCTTGGAAATTTCTTGACATCAGGGTCATTTAAAAGTATTTATTTTATTTATTATAGTTTAGGTTGGTAAAATAGAGTTAACATTTGTGGTAATGATATATAAAATTACCGCACTTAATGACCATCAAAGTGCCCACCAATTTCATAATACCTCCAGTCTGTTTTTTTTGCCCATGCCTAGTCCCCAAATATAGTAATTTTTTTTAAAATAGTGGCAAGTGTTGCCATTTTTCAATACTCTTTATTCTCTTTTTTTTAATTAAAAATTTACTTAAAGAAAGTGCATTACAAGTTGTCATTGTTGATCATACTACGTTTCCAGATAAGTGAAAGTAAAGTTATTGAAAAAAGATAAGTAAAACAAAAAACTCAAGGAAGAGAAGAAAGGAAGTTAAGAGAAAGAAAGAAGCACAGTAGCAAGCACATTTGTGAAAATTATTGTGTTGAAGTCATTAATACAGTGAGAGAAAGTTTAGTAAGCTCTTGTTAGCTGTTCATTCTGTTAAATTGGTGTGTTACTATAGAGATGACAGCATTAAACAAATGAAGCCCAGAGATTCACAGCACTATTTCTGGTAACACTATGAATTTCAGGGGTGTGAATCCAGCCACCAGGGATCCTGAAATAAGGAAGATTTGGGGAGAGGTTGCCTACACCCATTCTAAAAAGTCCTGGTGATATTAGTCCTCAAATTGGTGTACCTAAAATTTGGTCAGATTGGTGTTCCTGAAAGGAATTGTAGAGGTTCAGTGATGAGACAGGGTCATTGGGCAAACAGCGATTGTAGGTTATAGAGGCAGCAAGTGTGGTTTAGGTGGAGAGGGGATGTGGCATGGTCTTCTCTCTCCTTCCAAAATATCCAGCTTTCTGCATTATGGGTCTGTATACCCATGATCTCTCATGGCTCAGTTACATCTTGTTCAAGAAGAGTTAGTTTATAGAGCTGGCCAAGTTCGAACATCTATTCTCTTGTTTTATCTCTGTATATTCATTTCACAATGAGTGAGATCATCTGGTATTTTTATGTCTCATTCTGACTACTTTGTTTAATGTGATATACACAATTTACATCCATGTTGTAGAGAACTGCATGATTTCATACATTCCATTGAATATATCAATGTGTATATAGATGCATATACATTTCCCTCACCTTTATTTTAATAAATTATTTAATTGATTCACCATGAGATACACAGTTACAAAGTTGTTCATGATTGATGTTTAGTATTAACAATGTGCAACACCCTTCA
>PVKC010039664.1:0-12518 GCA_004027635.1 Crocidura indochinensis | reverse complement strand
ACCTCATTCGGTTACCAGAAATACAAACATCTACTCTAGTCTATTTTTCCAGATGAAACAAGGCATATTAGGTAAAATAAGGATAATTGTATGAAAGTTTTACTGATGTAATGATTTTTTTGAACAGGTTTTCTCACTTATCTGGGAACTTGAACCACTTGGAAAAGTGATTGGTGTGCGTATGTACAGAAAGGTGAAGCTTTCAGTCCTGCTTAATAGTTTTCAGCACAGAAAATGCTTCTTAATGCCATACCTGGCATCAGTGAATCTCTCACCTTTAAGACTGGTGATAAGGCTTTCGTAAATCCTCTTGTTTACTCCTCCACTACACATCTGTCATGGGAAAAAATATCAAATGGAACATATCTGAGGCACACTGGAGAAGCATCTACATCTCTGTGGTCTATCATGATGACATGATTAGAGATTTAACTTACACCACCAAGCTCATGTTTAGCTAGCTGTAATACTAGCTGTAACTAACTAGTTATAACATCTTACACTCACAATACCTAGAAATGTCAGCTTTTATTGTCCTGTCCCTTTCCACAGCTTATTTCTAATGGAATCTTGATAGAATTCACAATGGTTTTCAATAATCCTCTGAGGATCAGTGCTACTATGCAGAAATTTCCTGCCACTCTGAAAAAGTTATTGTGCAGAAATATTACTAGCATGTGGGGTATAGACTACACACACCTGACACGGAACTGCCTGGCAGATGGAACCCTTTAGAGCAACTGTTCTGGGGGAATCCCATAGAGCAGCTGTCTGGGAATTCTCCTAGAGGTGGAAGCTTCTGAGACACCACTCCAGACATGGCAAAGAACAGCACAAAGAGGGAGCCATCTTCCCATGATCGGTGGTTATAAATCAGGCTTAACTCCTTGCTGTCCCTCCTCCTCACAGGGAGGTATGGTTATGGAGATTATACCTATCAACACTGTTATTCCCGATGCATTCCTAATCCTCCATGTTTATGTCTTTTTTTTTATCCCTCACCTACTCCTGGCTATGCTTCTGCTATGTTCTGCCACCCTGCATGTATCTCAGTTTCTCTTGTTTTATATATATATATATATATATATATATATGTATGTATATATATGTATATTTATATATATATAAACATTGTTGGTATGGTGTAAGTGTCCCTGGTTATCAGCCTGGACCTGTTCTTTCCTTGCCATCTGTTGAGGGCAGGGCAGGAGGGAGGCCCTTGATTCTGGATGCAAGGGAAGGATGGAAATTGACTGTTATTGGCTGACATGATCAAAAATGACTTGTTTTATTTTTATTTTTAAATAATATCTTTATTTAGGCACCATGATTACAAACATGTTTGAAGTTGGGTTTCAGTCATAAAAAAGAACATCCCCCTTCACCAGAGCCACCTTCCTGCTACCAATGTCCCCCACCATCTCCTCCCCCAACCCCTGCCTGTATTCGAGAAGGTATTCTACTTCTCTTGCTCACTACCATTGTCGCTATAGTTGTCAGTATAGTTATTTCTCTAATTGCACTCACTGCTCTTTGTGTTAAGCTTCATATCGTCCGCTGGTCCTTTTAGCCCTCATCTCGATTGTCTCTGGGTATTATCAAATTAATGTTTTTTATTTTTCTTAAATTCCAGAGATGAGTGAGACTATTCAGCATAGACATGGTTAATGATGATCGGAGATGCTGTGAAGATCCAGCTAACTTGACAGCTCAGTTCCTGTCCCAGCCATTGCTGGGACAACAGACATAGGAGAAGGTTCCCTGTAGGATCAAAGGTGTCTTTTTGTGTAGAGAGAAGGGGCTCCAGGGAAAAAGACACCTTTAACCCAGGAAGGCTGGAGGATGGGCTTCTGAGGAAGACCATGAGTCATCTGGAGTGGAAATGGGTAAAGGGAGCAACAGGCACATGCACAATGATTTCACACGTGGGTATGAATCTAGCTTGCGTCCTAACTGACTTCCATACTGCAGAGTCTGGTCAGACTGGGCGCAAGTGGGTGTTTGCTGACCCTTTCTTAGCTGCATTTATATATGTGATCCTTGCCAGATGCGTTCTGCAAGTAAGGCTGGGACCTGGCCCTTGTGTGAGGTTCCTTCTCTGCCAAACGGGGTCAATAATATTCCAGGTTCAGAGGGTTTTCCCAAAGGAGAGATAATAATTTCATGTGTTAACACTGGGATAAAGGACCAGGTAATGTCAATTATATTGCTGTGTAATTATATTGCTAAGATCTGTGTATTATTAGGGAAGCTGGCAAGTTCTTCTCTTTTCAGAGGGAAGCTGCTGTTCCTGAAAGTAAATTTTGTCAGACATTCTACTGAGAAAGAGAAGTTTGGCTGTGGTGCTTGACAACTCCCTGGAACCCCAGAGAATAAAAGTGCAGCTCCTGCTCGAAACGCAGAGCTCAGGCTGAATGGAAAGTCAAGTTCCCCACCTAGTGTTCACTACGGCAAACTGCAGGTTTTGGAATTGCTCAAGAGGGTCTGAGAGAGGCTCCTGGAAGTTGAATCCTGCAATACAAATAAATCAGCCTTTTCCAGGCCTTTACTGCACATAGCTAGAAGTTCCTTAGAGAAGACAGTGGGAAGTCCACTAGCATCTTTGACAGGAAACTTCCTGAGGGAAAGGAAGGGAATCTCTGGGTTTCCTGAGAGATGAGGAAGTGGGGATGGGGAGGTGGGTGTTGGTGGGTGGGTGTCTATTCCCTAGGATCCATAAAAACAAGTGAATCATAGGCATATTGGTAGATAAGCCATAGACAAAACAGCTTTTCATCTAGTTTGGGTTAAGCAGGAAGTGAATTTAAAGGATTAAGCGAAATTTGTTTGATAATATGATTGTTCACATAAAAGCATTGCCATATGGAAGAAAGAAAAATTTGTGTTTGGAATTGGGATTAGGGTTGTTATATGAAAAAACAAGCAAAGAGCAAAAGAGAGAAGAGAGGAGGGGGAGGATCAGAGAGAGAAACAGACAGGGAAAGAGAAAGAAAATATGCTCTGACTAGCTCTTTTCTTATTCACTCTTTCATGTTCACTCCAGATTTTATAAACTTGAATCATGTGACTGACTGCAAGACATAAAAATTTTCTTTTTGGGGGGAGTCTGGGACACACTCTGTGATGCTCAGGGGTTACTCCTGGCTCTGAGCTAAGAAATCTCTCCTGACTTGGGGGACCATTTGGGATGCCGGGGATCAAACTTAGGTCCGTCCTGGGTTAGCCACATGTTCTACTGCTGTACTATTGCTCTGGCTCCTACACATAAAAATTTCACATTAAATATTTAAAGTCACAAAACATTTTTCTGTTCAATTTTAAAATTTATTATGGCCTCTTTGTCTTTAAACACTCTTCTTCTTTTTTTTTTTAATTCTTTTCAACAGCCCAAAAGGAATTAAGAGCTAGATACCAAATGACTCCTTAGGGTGGCAAAGAATGTGAAGAATATTTCCCTCATCTTATCTTTCCCTTCAAAGTCTATACGGAGCTGGGAGATTGTAAAGCAGGCAGTGTGCTTGCCTTGCTCTCAGCCAAGTACCAGATACCACATATAGATTTACTCATTTATTTCCTGAGTGATACCTAAGAGCAGAGTCAGAGTAGGGCCCTGGGCATAATCATCCACCTTTCAATTTTCCCATGTACAATATTTCTATGCAAGGAAGGACACAAAGGTCAACCCTTGGGGCCAGAGAGACAGTATAGCAGGTACGGCTTTTGCCTTATCCATCGCAGCCCTGCGTTTGATCCTTGGCAAATGTTGAAGAGTCCTTCAAATCTGCCTGGAGTGACCCCTAAACACAGAGCCAGGAGTAAGTCCTGAGACCCAGTAGGTGTTGCCTGTCAGATATAAAGACATCTAGGAAATAAATAAGTTTAGCTAGAGAGATGATAGTCTGTGAAGAAGGGAGAAAATGGAAGATCTTAGGAAGGATCTTTAGTTTCTAATTACAGGAAGTAATTCTAATTACAGGAAGTAATTAGAAACCCTTAGGGCATGCTCTTGTAAAATAAAAATCCTTTGTAAAATCACCCCACATGTTGTATCTCCAACCCCAGGTGAAGGAGTCTGAATCCGGGTCATGTGTGAAATAATCCAAACCAGGCTGAGGGTGAAACACTTGTAGTCTGGCAGTCTTCTACCTCATATGGAATACAAGCCACTTTCTAGAACTACTGTTTTTATTGAGTCCAGAGACCAACCAGGTTTACAAGTAAGACAATCTCTGTTTTGGGGTCAATCCAAGTTGTAAACAAACATGCAAAGGAACCAGGGATGACCTCTGCTTAGGTAAAATAAGGTGGAATCTAACAATCCATAAGTGGTGAAACCACCCACATGCCATATTTCTAATCCTTTTGAGGACAGGTCTGATGAGCCAGGGTAGCAGTGAAGAAATAATACACCTAACAGTCAGGGAAGAGTCATGGGAGTCAGTCTGTTTTTCACTTCATAGCCTCTCTCCGCTCAAGCCAAAAGCCAGAACTGCCTTTTTAAAATTCAAACCAGCTCCCCCTACCAGGAGGAGGAAGATGCGGAAAAACAAAAGTACTCTCTGGTGAGCTCCTACATATTAAAGGCAGAGGTTAGCTGGAAGAGGAAGTTGGGGAGCACCTTTGTATAGGGTTGTAACTAGTTTTGCCTTACATGCTCTAAATATGGGATGTTGATTAAATATAAAATATGAGTCCTAGGGTGGGGGATGGTGAAGCCTTTCTGGGCTCTGCCCAGTGCCTGAAGCCCCTAAGGCCGGCGGGTCTGTAGGTTGCAGGGTAAAGGCAGAAAAATGATCTCACAGGCAGTCAGATGAAGATTCAAGAAACATCCAGCTTTATTTCACGGCCATAGCCTCCATGTGCATAATCCTCACATGGCCTCCGTGCTAAGCCTTTTCTTGCAGCTTCTTCTCACTGCTCTCCAAGCACCCTTCCTCCTCCTCTTCCCTCTCTGCTCCTCTGTCTCTCTCCTTCTCCCCTTTCCCAGCCAGCCTCTGTAATCCTTTGTCCCAAACAGCCCCTCCATGTGTAGATGGGTCTGACCATCCAGGTGACATTAGCATATGGAATTGAGAGAGGAGTAACAATGGGGATACTGTATTTTCTCTTTCATTTGCCATTTCTCAGATGAAGAGAATTCAGAGTGACTGCACTAGCTTCCTCTTCGATGCATACCCTTTTTGATTGGTAGAGACCCACTTCAGCTTGATTAGCATTAATTATGCATTTGCCTATTAGTATCGGTCCTTCTTTTTTGTTTATTGGCCCTGAACAAATTATAAATGCAGGAAAAGCCTGCTTGCTCAGTCCATGAGGCTGTGAGCCCCCTGACCTCATGTTTTTCTCTTATGTCTGTCTTGCTTCCTTTATTTTTTCCTTTTATTTAAACACTATGGTTACAAAGCTATTCATAATTGGGTTTCAATCTTACAATGTACATCACCCTTCACCCGTGCACATTTTTTGCCACCAATGTCCCTAGTGTTTCTCCAGCCTCCTCTTGCCTACCTCTAGGCCAGGAACCTGGTTTCTGTCCAGTGGGATAAATTGGAACTATAATTGTCTTTCTTAGTGGTCTCATATCTGTCTTAACTGCACTGCTCTATTTCAAGTGGCAAACTTTCTTCCTAGGACTGGTCCTCCTGGCCCTCATTTCTATTGTCTCTGGGTATTATACATCTTTTTATTTTTTTTTTAAATGAAACACCACTGACCAACCAAGTGGCAACAGAGATAAACAAATGGAGCTACATTTAAATGAAAAGCTTAATCCTCATGGTGCCCTGCTTCAGGCCAGTTCACCTGGGGTATGTCTCTGGCAGTTATTCTCCAAAAACAACCCCATGAAACAAACAAACAAAAAACAAAGGTCAGATCTTTACCAGAAATGTTTATTTAGATTCAAAGTTACATTGGATTAGACCTCAAATGACCAATCTGAAAGATAATTTGCTGGCCACTCTGGTGCCCACTAGTCTCTAATCTACCCTATCTAATATTGGATTTTCCTAAAAACTTCTAGTGAGCAGGTAGGGATGATGGCTTTATAGAATAGTAACCCAGAATCTTTCAAATTGTCCCATCATTCTGAGCACTGAGTTAGGAATAGCCCAGGAGCAATGCAGAGTGAATCTTAAAAACAAAGAAACAAAGCAGGGATATACTTTAGAAAGAGTAGTGCCATTTCTTGAAGTAAGCCAGAAGAAGGATAACTATAGGATGACAGCTAAATGTGGCATTTAGAATAACTGCACGAAGAAATGCATACTTTTATTGAGAATACTTTTGGACCTGAGTATAGCGACTTCATATCCAACAGCTCAGGTATTTCTCTCTCTCTCTCTCTCTCTCTCTCTCTCTCTCTCTCTCTCTCTCTCTCTCTCTCTCTCTCTCTCTCTCACTCTTAGTTTCTGGGCCACACCCAGCTGCAATCAGGAGTCACTCCTGGCTCTGTGCTCAGAAATCTATCCTGGAAGGCTTCAGGCTTCAGGGATCATAGGGAATGCCTATGATCAGTTTGTCCTGGGTCAGCCTCATGCAGATTTACATGTGGTAGCATCAAACATCTCAAGTTCAAAAATGTAAGAGATAAATATGTTTAGAAAGAAGTGGTCTATAGCATGGAACATCAAAGTAATGATCCGCAATGACATATTGCACTCCTCTCTCTTGCCATATTTTTTATTTTTAATCTTTGGATCATGCCCAGGTGCTCAGATATTACTTTTGGCAGGATTGGAGCACCCAGATTGAACCTGGGTTGTTGTGTGCAAGGCAAAAAGCCCTCTCCACTGGACTATCGCTCCAGCCCCATCAATTATTTCTTTTCAAGAGGACACCAGTAGGGTTGTGTTATTTCTCCCCACCCCGAACCCCCAATGGCCTAACCTGGATTATAGACCTAAATGTAGCCACAATGTCCTGATTTCAAAAGATCAAAATACTAGAGGTTAGAGGCTTCTTCTACCTAAGACATTTGAGTAATACAGTTTGGCCAATTCAACTGATAACAGAGAGTGGCTGCTAATAGATATTGAATATCACTTGGGATTAATAAATGACACTACATTTTGATTGTGATATTCTTGTACTACAATTTTGTGACCAATCTAAAATTATTGAATTCTATACTTTTAATAGGAAAGTTTATGACTTGTAAATTATGTCTCAATAAACCTAATATTTATTTTCACTAGTGCTCCAGGGTGCTTTTATTTCAATAGTACAATAAAACTTAAAGAGTCTTTTGTTAATGATTAGCAACATGTCTTTCAAAATGGGGGTATTAGCATGTATTGGAAATAAACACCTTTCTCTATTTTAAAGCATTTGTAAATATCAAGTTTTAAAATATGATAAACCTGAAATAGGAAACTTGTAATGAGTCATTTATCTACAAAATTCGCTGTTAAGAAAATCTGTCTCATCGTTTCTGAAAATGTGAGACTGTATTAGTTCCAAGAAGTATAATAAAGTAGAACCAATGATAGCATAATCCACTGATCAAAAACAAGATGTTCATACTCTATATAAAAGAAAATCACTTAAATTATGAATTGAGTACACTAATATATAAACTTTAGGATTTTTGTTTTTGGGTTTTGGGTCACACCTGGCGATGCTCAGAGTTTACTCCTGACTCTGTGCTCAGAAATTGCTCCTGGCTTGGGGGAGCATATGAGACGATGGGGATCAAACCCAAGTCTGTCTTGGGTCAGCAGTGTGCAAGACAAACACCTTACAGCTGTGCTATTGCTCCTACCCCAACTTTAGGATATTTATAAAGTTGTTTATATAAGAACATTCATTGATGCTTATTATTGGCTTTTTATTTTGTTTTATTTGTTACACACAGACAAAAACATGCTCTCTCCTACTCATTCCTTCATATCTGACCTGTGTGTTATTTCTGAGAATCTCAGTCTTCCATATCTATGGATTCAACTTCCTGCTGGCATTTGGGTTCGAAGACATTGTCAGGGGGCCTAGGAGGGTGAGGGAAAGGAAGATGCAATAGAGATAAGAAAGCTGCAGTACAGTTTGCCCGGTGAGGATTTGACTTCTCAGGTGAGAATTTGACTCATCTGACTCTGCTTATTGCTAACATTCCCATCATATCCGAAATTTGTCACTGTGGAGAGTACTGATTCTATATGTATTCACAGATATTCACTGCGGGTTTATATATTCGAACTGTAGATAAGAAAATAAAAATGGAATGGGCAAGTAGAATATTAACTAATTCTAATGCACGCCCTTTGCCATTTAATTTACTTTTTCATTTTAAACTTTTATAATTGTTCCCTTACTTTTCCTAGATTACAAGTGAGGCTGAGAATTTTAGTAATTTGCTGAGGTCAATGAAATCCTGGAGAATTCAAGACTTAATAAAATAAAAGCTCATACGGGTTGAGAAAGAAGGGGGGGGGGGGAAGAGATGAAGAAAGCTTCAGGGAGTGAGGAAGTGAACCCGAATGAATTTCTTTGTACCTGGGAAGAGCAGTAGCCATCTTCCACTATGACAGGAGTTTGGAAGATCAGAAGCTAAGGAGCATTATGATCCTTGGTGATTTTTGAAAGAATTTCAAGGTTTTCTTGGAAGGGTTAAAACCAAGCCAGAGAGCAAAGGTCAGGGTGTGAAAAACAAAAGTAATCATTTTTCAAGGTAGAGGTGACTTTCCAGATAATGGGTGTCAGAAAACAGAGAAAGAAATATGATCCCAAATTGATCTTTCTCATTTAAGATGAAAAGATGCTACCAAGTGTGTGTGGCTTAATGCAGACTTGCTATTGAGAGAAAGAGTAAATACAAAGAAGTACAGGAAGGAGAGAATTAGAGTGAAAAGGTGGATATGACAACAGAAATAGCAAAGAGGATGATGGTATCCATGGAGGGGATGTGTTTCTGAAAGAGGGGTGTTATTGAGAGGATCAAATGTAGGAAAAAGGGGTGTAGTTACAAAGAACAAGGGTTAAAGTTAAGAAAATGGAGGAGGCAAAGGAGAATCACAAATGGCATAAAAACATGAGAAAATATTTGGACTCACTAAACCTCAAGAAAAGCAAATCAAAACAACATTGAGACATCAACTCATCATACCACAGAAACTAGCGCACATTAAAAAAGAACAACCCATGATAACAAAGATTTGTGTGAAGAAGGAATTCCCAGTTACTGCTGTTGGGAAAAAAATCTTTTTGGAAAACAATATGAATATTTAAAAAATATTGGACATTGAGCTTCTATTTGACAATAATGGTCCAATATCAAAATGGAGAAATGGCATTTGCACAGCTGTGTTCCATGCAGTACTATTCACAGTAGCCTGAATTTGGAAATATCACAAGTGTTCAAGGACAGATGATTGAATAAAGAGACTGTGATACTTACACACAAGGGAATATTACTGAGCCCTAATATCATGCCATTTTGCTACTTCTTGGATTTAGGGAATATCATACTGATTGAAGCTGGTTAGCGGAAGAGTGAATGAGCTCACTTATATGTAGGATATAAAGAAACATAATGGTTGAACAATGAACACTCAATGACTTTGGAAATTGAAAATATGAGAACTGGTCTTCAGTCGGAAATATGCTATTTGAGGAAGATGGGAGTAGAACAGGAAGGGGGCTGCAACTATGGTGGGTAAAAATAAAGTTTAATTGGAAGGAGAAGGGGGTAAAGTGGTGGCATAAAACACTATCAGTAACAGTACTTTTAAAATCACAGTGCAAAAATATGAAAAAAGGCACCAGAGTGATAGTACAGCAGGTAGGGCATTTTCTTTGCATGCAGCTGCTGACCCAGGTTCGATTCTGGCATCCCTGTATGGTCCCCTGAGCCTGCCAGGAGTAATCCCTGGGTGCTGCTGGATGTGGTCCAGACACCAAGAAATAAATGGAGAGAGAGGAGGGAAGAGAGAAAGATATAAAGCATTTTTATGAGTTAGCTTGGTGGATGGAAAGTAAATGGGTGAGAAGGGATAGGTGGAGGGAAATGACAACTGGTAAAGGGTTTAGCATTGCAAGCAGGTATGCCTGAAACCAAGTCATAAACAACTTTGTAATTTCAATGTGTCTAAACAAAGTTTAAAAAAAAAGAAAAGGAATGTCATTACTTAAATCATCAAGCCATTGAGATAACAAATGGAGTTTGGACATTTAAGAGCAAGCTTTATAGCTGGATGATCCAGCTATACCACTGCTAGGGATATACCCTAGGAACACAAAAATACAATACAAAAATGCCTTTTGCCTATATTAATCACAGTGCTATTCACAATTTCTAGACTCTGGAAACAATCATGATGCCTGAAAATAGATGAGTAGCTAAAGAAACTGTGGTATATATACAAAATGGAATTCTATGCAGCTGTCAGGAAAAGTGAAGTCATGACATTTTTCTATTCATGGATGGACATGGAAACTATTATGCTGAGTGAAATGAGTCAGAGGGAGAGAGATAGATACAGAATAGTCGTACTCATCTGTGGGATTTAAGAAGAATATAAGGCTGTATTGTAATAACACCTAGCAACAATAGCAATGAGGGCTGGAAGGACCAATCCACGATATAAAGCTTACCACAGAGTAGTGAGTGCAGTTAGAGAAATAACTACACAGACAACTATCATGACAATGGCAGTTAGTTAGTGAGAGAAGTAGAATGCCTGTCTCAAAGACAGGCAGGGGGTGAGGGAACAGGGAGATGGAGGATATTGGTGGTGGGAAGGTTGCACTAGTGAAAGAGTGTTTTTATTTTTAAATAACTGAAGCCAACTACAAACATGTTTGTAATCATGGTGCTTAAATAGAACTATTATTTAAAAAAGAGTAAGCTTTATACCCAGAACCACCATCCCAATCTACCTGGCATTAAAGGCAAACTCCACTACAAAAGCAAATGTAGATGTAATCTCTTTTTAAGTATTTGATCTTTTTTTTTTGTTTGTTTTTTTTTGTTTTGTTTTGTTTTGTTTTTTTTTTGGGTCACACCCGGCAGCGCTCAGGGGTTACTCCTGGCTCCAAGCTCATGGGGCACCAGGGGAACTTTCTTTGAAAGGGGGCAGGTAAATTCCCTTTTTTCTTAAATGCACAACATCCTGCAGCTATACCTAATATTCTCCAACAGAAATAGTCCATCTTCATAACTTAACTTTATCACACTACCAAGCCACCAAAATTACTCAGATCTATAGATCCTGGACTGAGTGGTTGATTGTCAGGATTATAGCAAGTCTGATGGGAAAGTGACATCGATGACAACCAAGCTTGGCGAGCCTAAACAGTCACACAGAAGGCTCAACCTTCACTAACCACAGGCCAATAAAGCTTAGACTCTGAATTTAGCAACACCATTGAAAGATATGACAATTTTTTGAAATTGACCCGTATTGATCCAAGTTGTGACCATCTATTTGCCTTTGTGTTGAAACAAACAGTCTGAAGTAGATTTATTCGTGTCTGCAAGAGACAGGCTAAGTTGGTATATGGGAAACTGGGAAGGAAAGTAACTCTGAGGGTGGCAATGGTGCCTGAAATAACTGTATTATGAACAACTTGGTAAATCACAGTGTTATAATAAATAAATTAAAATAGCGGTTTTGAATAAGTTAGGTACGTTTATATTGTAGGATGATAATATCTTTGGGGGAAATTACAAGATCAACAAGGAATCTGAAATCAAGCTGTGGTTACTGCTCTATGCCATTTGATGGTCATGTGATTTGAGAAATGTCATAACAGACCCCTTCTCATCTGTGAGAAGATGTGAGCATTGCCAAGGTGTAACACACAACTGCGTTCCTTATGTTGCATGAAGCTGGTCATGGGATGTTGGCAGGAAAAGTGTCCCTGAGGGAAATTAGTGACCCTTCTGAGCCTCAGTCTCCCCATCCATAAAGGGAGACATGTCTTTTTCCTGGGGCCGTGAAGATAGGACATTCAATGAGATGCGTGAGTTTTATTTTAATTAGTATTCAGTTCATGTTAAGATGCCTCTCGAGAGATCTGTAAACCCAGTCACTTTTCTTGATAATGAATGTTGTCATGTGCTGCTATAAAAATCACAACAGTGATTCTTTCCACCTGATTTATGTAAGTCAAAGTAAGAAAACAGGTTTAAAAATATTTCTGATCTAAATATAACCTTAGTCTGTTCACCGTTTTTATTAAGAAAATACCTAAGTTGAAAGATAGGTTGGAAATAGGATATTTACTACTATCTACACATGGAAATGAATACTTTAGTACCTGTCTTATGTGTTCTTCAATGTACTTCTTGACAGCTTGAGAAATAAAAATAGTTGTGCCATTATGACTATATTAAGGCAAAATTATCTCTTGTTGTAAATAATAGTTTTGTTTAAATAGGTAAGTGAAAGAAAACTCATAATCTGAAGTTTGATCTCCAGAACTCCATATGGCCCTCAGGGCACCACCAGGAGTGATCCCTGAGCAAGGATCCAAGAGTAAGCCCTGAGTACCACCATTACACTTCTGGGCCTTAAGTAAAG
>PVKC010039663.1:0-12495 GCA_004027635.1 Crocidura indochinensis | reverse complement strand
TTAGAAACCATGACTTAACAAGATATTGACAATATCTTAGCTATATAAAGCACTTATAAATGTTAACATCAATAAATCAAATACTCAAACATTTTAATAATAGTTACATCTTGAAATTTTATATATCACAAAATTTACTCAACAATGGACATAATCAAGTCAGTAATAAAAGCACCCAGGCTAAGAAGAATATGGCTCATTTGGGGCCGGAGTGGTAGCACAGCAGTAGGGTGTTTGCCTTACACACAGCTGACCCAGGACAGACGTGGGTTCCATTCTGGCATCCCATATAGTCCCCCAAGCCAGGAGCGTTTTCTGTGCATGAAGTCAGGAGTAACCCCTGAGTGCTGCTGGGTGTGGCCCAGAAAATAAAAATAAACAAACAAACAACAACAACAACAAAAAAAAAAGAATATGGCTCAAAAGAAGAGTACTTGTTTTCTGTGTGTGAAATCCTGAGTTCAATTTCCTTCACATGGTTCCCCAAGCTGCCAGCAGTGACCACTAAGCAGACTTAGGTATAGTCTAATAACCAATTTTAGACTAAGATCAAAGACAGAAGAAAAGGAATCTATAAACAGTGGTGTAGTTATGCTTATTTTATTTTATTTTATTTATTATTATTATTATTATTTTTTTGGTTTTTGGGTCACACCCGGCAGTGCTCAGGGGTTACTCCTGGCTCCATGCTCAGAAATTGCTCCTGGCAGGCACGGGGGACCATATGGGGCACCGGGATTCGAACCGATGACCTTTTGCATGAAGGGCAAACGCCTTACCTCCATGCTATCTCCCGGGCCCCTATGTTTATTTTTTAAAGGTTCTTGCAGAATTTAAATATTCAGAACAATCAAAATAACTGATCCACTGCATCTTCAATTAAGAGTCAAATGACCAGCCGGCATGGCCTCCCTCAGCTCATCATCAAAACACACATTTTTACTTTATTTGAACTTTTATTTTATTTATTTATTTTATTTGAAGAAGGCCACATATGTGGCACTCAAAACAGCCCCTGGCAATGCTGGGGGTGGTGTCATATGTGCTGCTGGGGATCAAACCACTTGAAAAGCAAGTGCCTTAACCCTTGCACAATATCTCTGTCTCAGGGATTTAATTTTTATTGTTGTACCACAAAGTCCATTTTAAATCACTTTGATCTTCTTAATGTATTGAAGTAATATTGGTTTATAAGAGTATAAACATTTCTATGTGTTAGAGGTATTACCATCTTCCACCTCTACAGCTCACATAACCTTATTAATGCATTATCGCTTGCTTACTTTCAACCCTCTCCCCATTAAGGTTGGAGATTCATGTCTGTTTTGTTCCCTGGAGAATGATCAAGGAAGAATGACCAAGACAGTGCTACCTGAATGACCGTTGCCCCACTTTGGCAGGCACAAACCAGTATGTCACACCTACCTCACTGGGTTTGTCACATAACCAGGTCAGACCAGAGACTGAGTGTAAAATCGGTGTGTACTTCCAGGTTAAGGCACCAAACTGAATGCCCAGCATCATTATCTAATGCTGCTTCTGGATGTTTCAGAAGGAACTGCTAGGTCAACCACTCCCAGAGTGTGGCCAAGGTTAAAGAGAGTCCCTACAACAAAAGCCTAATCCAGAACATGGAAGCAAAAAAAAAAAAAAAAAAGGGGGCGGGGGTGCAGAACATGTACTTTCTACCACAGAAGGTCTGGAGATATCATGCTCTTCCTGCATCTGATTGATTGTTGAACATTACTCCTCTCCTAGCATGAGGGGACTCACATGGAGGCATTTTCACCTTCTCTTAGTCCTTTCTCCATTCTTGTTCAATGTTGTATTTGCCAACAATCAGTCAATCTAACATTGAATAACTCACTCTATGGTGACATGTGTGTGCCCATGAGCCCAGATGTGGCAACTCTGGAGAAGACAAAAATTCAAGTGAATGTGGTAAAGAAGCCACAGTGGCAGGAAGTGGCAGGAAATGGCAGTCTTGGCCTGCCTTTCTCCTTTCCATATCTAACTAAAGCCCTTCTGAGCATTTTTGAACAAAAGTCAAGAGAGTGGGCCTCCCAAGTGAACATCAGAGAAGTTATCAAAATTAACAAAAGAAAGATTTGCTCTGACCATCTTAGAAGCTCTTGAGAGTTTAAAGCTCCTTCCAGGGCAGGAGCACTAGCATAATGGATAAGGCACTTGCCTTGTGCAACGCCAACCTGAGTTCACTGATCTCTGACACCTTATATTGTTCTCTAACCCCACTACGAGTGATCCCTGAGCTCAGAATCAGAAGTAAACCCTGAGTGGTACCAGTGTGCCCCAAACCAAACTGAACAAATAAAGCTCCTACCAGAAAAGAACAAAGTCTCAATGATGAAAACGTCCCTGCAAGATGGACCTAAGAGTTAGAAAGACCTTGAAAAACCTCACAGACCAGGCAAATCAATAGATTCCCAGGTTTTCTTACGATATATCTTTAATCTCCCTTAATCCCCCCTGGATTATATAGACCCTCCCTGGTGTGTATGAAGTGCTTCATCTCTGCTTTTCAGAAATGATACATGGAAGAAATTGGGCTTTGTCCACATTCCCACAGTGTTAGGAAACCATCCTGCAAGTGGATATTCCAGCACCAGTCAGCCCAGCAGACATCTGAAGCCTGCAATTTCTTGGATGATGCTGAACCTAACACCACCTTCTACCCCACCACAGCCAAGCAGTTTCTGAATGACCAATGAAATGGAAAGATAAAGCCTGGCTGCTTTGGTTTTTAAGCTGTTAAATTTGATGGACGATTTCTTGCCCAGCAGAAGATAATGGATAGATCCAAGAGTCTTCCAGCTGGGTGTGAGCTTGTATCTGCTGTATGAGTAACATGTTCACAGAGACTTCATGAAATGAATGACACACTGACACAGGTGGTCCAGATGAAAAAGAGAAGCTACAGACTTCTTTGGCCAGGTTGGTCTTAGTGCAAGATCTCCTTGTCTGCTGTCAAGAGCCCTGGCACTTTTATCACATGTGAAACTGTTTTTTTGATAGTGTTTTTTTGATATTATACTACCTAGGACTGATCTTACATCAACAAGATTCAGGAAGCATGTGACTCCAAAACAGCAAAGGAAGAAATAGCACTTACCTTAAAATTATGACATGAATACATGTATCTTTCTTTATTCATACATAACTTATTCCAAGAGAGTTAAAGAATTCATAGCATAATTCTCATAAGAATCCCTTCTGCTACCATTGCCCACTGCTGTTTTAGGAAGACTAATATGTGGTCTTTCTACCTCTATCAGCACTTATATTTGAGTATCTTATTTTATTACAGAGTGATTTTCTGACTGACATGGAGCAAAAGTACATCTCTAATTGTGTGTATTTAATGCATATGAGAACAGGCTAGATGGCATACATAGGCCAATGCATGCCTGTGATGATGCACAACCACACAAAGACAAAAATTAACAGAAGAAACACATGGATATCAAACAGTTCTTCATCTCTAGCAGTTTGCACTTTCTGTCTCTTTGCTAGTTAGGGGGTATCTGTGACTATAGGGAGGAAATTAAACTGTATATGATTTACAGCTGAGAGAGGTTAATGGAGTCACTAACCTATGAGCTGAGGTCTGGAAACGAAGGGACAATGGTACAATAAGGAAGATTAAAACAAGATGGTGCGGGGCCCGGAAGATAGCATGGAGGTAAGGCGCTTGCCTTTCATGTAAAAGGTCATCGGTTCGAATCCTGGTGCCCCATATGGTCCCTCGTGCCTGCCAGGAGCAATTTCTGAGCATGGAGCCAGGAGTAACCCCTGAGCACTGCCGGGTATGACCCAAAAACCAAAAAAATAAAAAATAAAAAATAAACAAGATGGTGCTCAGGTCTACAATAGAAACAGCTTCAACAGAAAGTGGTACAATTGGGAAAATTAACTTTTTCACATCTCCATATTCTGTAACAATTTCTAGAGCAAAACCTAACAGCTGAAACACTGCCAATACATCAAAGTTTCCTCTGTCCTCAATAAAAAACAAACAAACCAGTGTATAGCCTATTAAAGAAATGACTTTCAATTCCTATTCAAATGTCTCATATGTCTGTTTTCTATAAAGAAAGGTCCTTTCCTTTTAGGAGTGAAGGGAATAAAATAATTCAAAATATCTTTATATAATAAGTGATTTCTTCATCCTTGGTGGTCTCAAATTCATTTGTAAATCTTATAAAAGTTATATCTCTTCTCTTAAAATAATCACATATATGGATGAATACAAAATTCTGCAAACAATTTCAAGCTACCCATAAATCCTTTAAGCCCATGGATCCTAAGATGATTATGATCTAGTAGGAGAAAAATCCATGTAGAATTGTTTTTGATAAATGTATTCCATAATATGTTACATTACCTATTAACCTAGTGTCTCTTGCAAGCAGCTGAAAATGCCACCTTCAATCTTATCAAATATCAGATATCAGCAGACAAAACATATTCATGTAAAAACAACTTATGTAAATGTAACACTTACTAATATTTCTGTCATTTCTTTTATAAATCATAGTAACTACACTAACATGAAATCTGTATAAAATGTGAATTTGTCGGGCTTGAATTTTAACCCCAATCTTATGCAGGCATATTAAGCTATGTGAAAAATTTCTATGGTCTTGGATAGAAAGTTAAGTCCTTCTCAGTAGTTTTAATGGTTTAAGCAATTTGGGCTAGAATATTGTTTAAAAAAATCCCATTTTAATATGTTAAAATAATACTTCTATACACAAACTGTATTTATGCTGTCTAAAACAAAACATGAGTGACAAGTGAACTAGTCACAAGAATTTTTCGTAAAACCTTTTCCTCATAGCTTCTTTTATGACAAATGCTAATGGCCCCCATGCAAATGATGCTCTTTAAAGGTGGAGCATGGAATTCTAACAAGTTGCATCAGGTAGGATTGAGAAACTACTAGAACAAAGAAAAAGAATGACACTGCAATTTGTGGAAACAGTGAGTACACATCTAGAAAACAGAGACCTGAAGGGATGAATCATCAAGCTTCTAATGCTGTATGGCCAATATGATTTTATTATATTTTTTAACTTTACTTTTACTTTACTCTATTTAACTTTACTCTTTATTCTACTTTTTACTTTACTACTTTTGGTTTGTGGTCAGACTCAATAGTGCTCAGGGGTTACTTTTAGCTCTGTGTTCAGAAATCACTCCTGCCAGGCTGGGGGTCTATATGGACACAGGAGATCTTGGGTCAGCATTTACCTGCTGTTTTTTGCTCTGGCCTGGCCCCTATTTTAATTTAAATTAACTCTCTTGGGAAAGATCCTCTGTTGAAAGGACTTCATTTCAAAGGCTTAAAGCTCCATGCTGTATTGAGCAATGTAGAATATAGAATATGCCCACTATTTCAGAAAAATTCTATTGCAGAGCACTAATTCACAAGCTGAGAACCCAGAAAATATGGAGATGCTAACTAAACATCTAGAGAGATTGAGTTGAGTCTTCTATTTAGAAAGTAAGATAGAGGATCAAAGTAACAATAAAGCAGGTAGGGTGTTTGTCTTGCAGGCAGCTGACCTGGGCTTGATCCTCAGCACCCCATATAGTGCTCTGAGTACCACCAATAATTGAGTGCAGTGCCAGGAGAGCAACTCTGGGCATTGTCAGATGTGGCCCAGCCACCACCCCCAAAAGAAAATAACATAGATTGGTACAAAATAAGTAAATAACAGTTATGAATGAATACAGTGGAGAAATTCATTATACAGCACAGCCAATAACTCCTGAAGCCTAAGACTCAGGATGCCAAAGAACTACCAAATCAATATTAGATCTATGAGTAATTCCTTCTTATAAATATCTAATGTTTTCTGAATTCCTAATATTTCTCTATCTCTTGTAGAAAAAGAGAGCGTTAAGACACTATGGCTTTAAGTCTTAGGAATTCAGTGGAGGAAAATGAAATTATATATACACATAGATTTATATATGATATATTTATAGTCCATGCTTTCCACAGCCACATAAAATTCATTTTGCATTTAATCACAAACATTTAAGAAAGGTATATAACATTAAGGAACTGAATAACTTATTTAGGCTACCTTTCATTTGGGATCCAAGGTATCTAATATTCTTCTCGTGACTCACAATGCTAGCAAATACAGGGCTGAAAAAATAGTACAGTAGGGCAAGGTGTTTACTTTGCAAGTGGCCAACTTAGGTTTGATTCCCAATACCTGGACTGGTCCCCTTAACACAAACGATGAGTGATCACTCAGCAAGCCAGTTGTTACCCAAAAATCATAACAAAACAAAAACAATGCTGTCAAATACTTTACAAAAAATGCTTATGAGAAAATGGGAATTTTTAAAGATAGACACTGGGGGAGAGATTCACACCTGGGGATACACAATGGGAGAAGTGATTCCCTGAAGAAACAGGAGTAATCCTGAGCACTGATGAATGTGACACCTCCCTCCCAAAATAATACAAATCAACCCCCTCCCCCGAAACAATGTTCTAGGAGAGAATTACAAAACATGTAACTAGGGGAGCATTACAAAATGGGTAACTAAATGTGAAGCAAGAAAGTGACAATTTTACATTAAAAATTGTACAGGTGCCAGTATCAAAAATCAGAAAAACAAACTCTGAACCATAAAAAAAAAAGCAGTAAAGTTTCTACAATAGAAGCTTTATAGAAGCTATCTATTCATTCACTTACCACTCATGACACAAAACAAGGTTGATGAAAGGAGTTATTAATACATGATTAATACAGAAGAAATTGCTACTATAATGTTAGTAACTTTCAAAATTATTTGACATAAAAGGCACTGACATTTTAGAGTATCATTCATATGATATTTTATAATGCAGTAACTTAGCCATACTTCAATATGTATTTTCTCCCATTATAATTAAAAATTACCATCATAACTCATTAAATTTATGGGTTCCAATCAGAAGGTTAAAATATTCCTATAAGTGATAAGAATATCTAAAGTACGAATTGACAAATGGATTACTTGATAAAGAGAAATGAGAGACAGGTTGGGAAAGAGATAGAAAGGAGCAGTTGGAGCCAAGTGTTTAAATAAAAAGTCTTGTGTGAAATTACTTCCCCAAATAAGTTAACCACACCAAAATAAAAACACTGTAAAAATCTTTAAAAAAATCTTGTGTGTGACTTTTTAGATTTGTCATCTCAAAAGGAGCCACTCTTTTGCTTAAAACAGTAACTGAAGTTTATATGACTGGAGGCTTTCTAGAAAGCAGGCTTGAGGTTCTGTAAATACAGATTTGGAAAACCAGGTATCAGCTATTAATGGAACATACACAATGAAAAAAATTTTTTTTGGTTTTTGGGTCACACCTGGCAGTGCTCAGGGGTTACTCCTGGCTCCATGCTCAGAAATTGCTCCTGGCAGGCACGGGGGACCACATGGGGCACCGGGATTCGAACCGATGACCTTTTGCATGAAAGGCAAACGCCTTACCTCCATGCTATCTCCCAGGCCCCATACACAATGAAATTTTAAAAAAAAGAAGAATGCTGGTTGGTTTGTAAAAATACAAATAAAAGGAAGAGGGAAGAACTTTTACCAAGCAGTAATATTTCATAAGGGAAACAGAAAAATGATGACCACATACATTTTTAAAAACTTGAAGAGTTTTAGAAATCACGTGACAGAAATAGCAAGGAAAGAAAATATTGAGAAATAGTATAGAGAAATAGTTGTCATTTGCCTTGCATGAGGCTAATAGCCATGAACCTGTTTGAATCATGGTTTCATATATGGTCCCCCAAGCAACAATAGGTATGATCCCCTAAGCAATTTGGAGGTAATGAGAAAGGAGAAAGGAGGAAAACTGAAGGAGAGATGCTGAGGGAACAGATGGAATTCTAACATGTCCCCTCCACTGCCATCCATTAGCTTAGGGCACAGACCAACAATAAAATGGAAACAAGTTGTCCTGTCATCAAGGACAATCTCATCTCAAAGACAGCCAGATAAGTATTAAGCCAACAAAAGCAATTCAGTCTTTAGAAAGAAGATACCCACATTTTTCTCATAGGAGCACCAGCATGTGAAGCCCAGGACAGGATGACAGTAGGAAAGGCTGCTGAGAAAGAAGGGCTTGAGGGGGAGTGATTCTAGAAAGACCAGTGGACAGTAGATGGGAAGATGATTGTAATTGAAGTGACAAGTCTTTATACTGTGTTGGGCAGAAAATGAGGAACAAACTGTCAGACTCCTATGCAGTTCTTACTGGAAGGCAGTAGGGGTGACTTGGGGTGGAAAAATAAAAGGAAACCACTTTGGAACTAGCTGTATTGGTGTTTAATATGCTTCTGAGGCATCTCAATGGAAACATCATGAAGGCAGGTCAGAACCCAGCTGTGAGGAGGAGACAATCCATTTCAGAGCTGGCAATATAGACATGGTAAGTGAACTCAAAGCAGACACTGAAGAAGAGGTCACCAAGAATTAAAAGAGGTTACTCAAATGGGAAAGTTGTATATCTTTAAGAATCATGGGCAGCAAACCAGGACAGAATGGTTTTAAAGATCAAGGGAAACTCAAAAGGCTAATGAACAACTCACCCCCATGTTTATTTTAGAAATGTACAACTACAAGCTAAACATAAACGAAAGTGAAGTCTGCTAAGGAAGGAAATTGATAGGTTGCTGTCTCACTGATGCTCTTGAAGTAAGAATCAAGCAAACTCCCAAGAAAGGTGATGTAATTAAACTATCATGACACATTATCTGAAATACCTTGTTCTATATACAAACACCTGACAGATACACCCCAGTGGCTCTACAGATAACAGCTGTTCTGATCTTTGGATATTGCTAAGCTGCACCCAATGCTGCTTTATTGTAAAGTACATCATAATGAAACTGAAGTGTTATCATACGTTTGTGCATCTCATTTTTGGGGGGGGGGATTCCAGAATACCTCTAAAGAACTAGGGCCACAGCTACTATGTTTTTCCATAAGTAAAAGTATAACCACTCCAATCATTGTCAGATGGACGAATGTTTATTTTTAAAAGTATGTGTAGCTAGGTTATGCCGTTTAAAGACATCTGATAAAGAAAATCTCAAATATCTATTTAGAGTAGATTAGATGTTCCTATGCTGTCATAGCCAGTATCTTAATATATCAAAAGTGAAATTCCTGCTATAGTCCCAGCTTTCATTTTCTAAATGCTAGTTTAAAACTACTTTTCCCTGGGGACATATGTATATTTATGTATATGTATATACGTGTATATATACATATATACACATATATAAACAGATCTATAAATGACATGTTGTTAGTCTAAGTCTACCTGCACAGTAACTCAATTAAGGGAGAGGAAAAAAATACAATAGATTAGTACATTCACATTGGGAGCTGGCTTCCAAAATCTACATGTAACTTAGAATCTTGGAATGATATTTGTAACTTTTAAGCACTCCTGATGTTAACTGATTAATGCGAGGAAAATGTTCTACCTTAACTACTGCTCAGATTCCCTTTAAATTACCACTGATCAGCAATCCATCATCGGCAAATATGCTTATGTCAAATGCCCTTATAATGAGCTATCACATTTTCAAATATTTTCCTCCATTACCTAACCAGGAGATTAACACAATGCATGCAACCTACAGAGAGGAGAGGAAATGAAATATTGGATCTTGGTTTAAATGAGCCAACTCCATCCTGAACAGTGGGGTGGGGGCTAGGGAATGGGGGGAAGACGTATAAATTGAGAAAAGAATTACCTATTCATCATCATCAATAGTTGACACCATCATCATTTGGCCTCTGAAAAAAAGGATGTTTTAATTTGCTGGGAAGAATACATCTCTTCAGGGAGGAGATTTAGGGATTTGACCATGAATAATAATGAAATGAGCAGAGTTTTCTTCATATGTAAAATCTAGCTTTCAAGCCAAATGAGATTCCAAGTTGCAGGTTGAGGGCAGAGGATACAATTTGCTGATTCAAGCCCATGTAGGCATTCTCCATGCCCATAACCAGATCTATATCACCTCTAAATCAAATTAACATTAAGACAAAAAGAAAAAAAAGTAAAATAGTCCCACTTGTGCTTGCAGCTTTTAACAACAATATTAGGATCAAAGAATAACAGTTGTTCACCTGGTTGCTCCTGGTTTGGCCTAGAATATTCCATTACAGGAAATCCAGGCACTCCTGACAATCTTCTGGTTATTACCACACTTGTTGGCAAATGCCAACATTCTCTTGGCACCTGCAGCTTGCAATAAATCATTCAAGCTCAATTCAAAGCTCAAAATTCCACATTTATTAATTTTAAATAAGTTCATATTATCAGTTATGCATGTTGATATATTTTCCTAAGCCTATTATTTGTTCTACTGGCCTCAAAAAATTGTGGAGAGAAATCAACAGCAAGGTTGACTTCTTGTGATTTGCTAATCATAACTGTTCCCATATGGGAAAAATTATAGAGTCCCCAGATATTATGCAAGTCAGGTAAAGAGAATGAAAATCCAAATAAAACAGACTTATACTGAGAGACCCTCAATATGCTGTACTCAAGTGATGTAAAGATCAATATAAAATGATTAAAACACTGATCTATGAAGGACCTGCATAGTTAATATACATTGAATTATGAAAAGAAGAGCACTGTAGTCAGAACAAATGCTTGAAGAGTGCAATGAAAGCAAAACATGCACCAAACTGTTTTGTACGAAAATTCCAAAGTACAATGTTAATCAACACCATCCCTCTTGAAAAGTACTTACACAAAGCTCCTTCAAGTGTTTCCTTTTGAATTTACAACTCCATGTTCTTAACCCCCTTACCTGATTCCTGTGAAACATATGCCTCATAGCACAGACCCCTCCTTCACAATCCAACATCAATAAAAATCAGACTATTTTTCCTCAGACTGCAGCAAAAAATCCATAACTAAATATCCCTAATTGCATGATCATTGTACTCACTGGAATAAAATACACACTTATCTCATCTCTCCTTTTAATGAGTCAATTAAGTGCAGCTCCATTTCTTTCCTTTCTCAAAAAAAAAAGAAAAATTGAGCTCTTAATATTATGTTTTTATTTCAATTGATTTTATTGAAAATAAAGTATTGTATTTACAAGACAGAGCAAAACTATCAACTAGCAAATAGTATACAAGAAAAGTCAGAAATTGGAAAGCTCACCTGTCCTTTCCTGCCTTAATTAAGTGTCACTTGGTCTTATTGCTTGGATCCAAATACCAGAAACTTTCCTCTGGGTGTTACTTCGTAAAGAAAGTGAAGCCAAGGAGAAAAGAAAGCCTTCATGATGCCATTTGGAGGCATTCAGTCAAGCTTTTCCTTGAAAGAAATGAAGTTCTTTCATCCTGTTTGCTTAAAGGGTAAGTTATCATTGATCTTCATAAAATTCTTTTCCTCTTGGTGTTCTCTGTCATAGATTTCCACAGACTTCTACTAATGACTTATGTGAGAGCTAAACTCTCTATTCAACAGAAATCAATCTCTGAAAGTCAGGACATTCTCATCATTCAAAGAAATCTCACTTATATGAAATGTGATGGAAACCTGTCATGCAATGGGATAACAGAATATAAAACAAAATATTCAAAATCACATGCACATGTCATTTAGGTGGGCATAAAGGCATCATGGTTAAAAAAAACTTTATTCATAATAAGCAAAATCAAGATTGCCATTCCAAAGAACCAGTGCCCTTCAGAAGTCATTGTAAAAATTGAGATGTCCTTTAATGCCTTTTCTTCTTGCATTTAAATACATCCGTAATTTTCATGCAGATTCTATACTCTGCTAAAAATTTTAACATATAGCAGTAGAACTGTAATTTTAGCTTATCCTATATACAAAGTTCATAAAGTGTCCATATCTTTCCTAGTGTTCATTAAAATGACCATTATACATCAAGTCAATAATACTGCAGTTCCAATAAAAAATAATAGTTGCTTATTTTAAGTATCTTCTATGCTCCAGATATGATGCTTTCTACACATCACCACAATTAATGCTCATAAAATGATACACACCCACCCCATAGCTGAAAAACCTAAGTTATTTGAACAAAAAAAAATCCACACTGGTTTCTAACATGGACCTAACTATAGGAAAATCCCAGCTGTAATACTTCAAAATTTACCATGTTTTATTTTAATGAAGAAAAGGCATGTTAGTAACAATGGAAAGCAGAAAAAGAAAAAAATATATATATCATATACACTCGAGAAAAGGCTGACCCGAGTATAAGCTGACCTCCTAATTTTACCCTAAAACTGGGAAAACACAGTGACTCAAGTATAAGCCAAGAAAATGGAAAATGTAGCAGCCACTGGTAAATTTCAAAATAAAAATATATAACCAAAACAATTACAATAATTGAGGAATCAGTAGGTTAAGTGATTTTTAATATTTATTGCTAAACAAAAAATGCAAACTAG
>PVKC010039662.1:0-12496 GCA_004027635.1 Crocidura indochinensis | reverse complement strand
AGGAAGGATAACTTGCTCTTAGATCTAGTTGTTCCCATTTCCTCATTGTCAGGTTATCAATTTAGAACTGGCATACCTTGGCGTCAGAGCAGTATTATGAATGCCCTGAAGGGGACTTGGTTCCTGGAGCTGTTGTGGAGAACTCTGTCTTTTCTATGTCTGGGATCCAGGAGTCAAGGCTGGTCGGTCGGTGCCTATTTCCCTGGAGTCTAGGTTGGTTCCCCATGAAATACATTCAGGGTGGGAGATGTCCCTGTGTTGTAAAAAAGTATAAGTTCTTATCCCTAATAGATAAGAGCTTGATTTTACAGGTAAAATTTCTCCTATTTTTAATATGCCGTTGCAGGAAGAAGTGGTGCTACATTATATTGCTGGTGGATTTGGGGGTGAAGAGAGAAGAAAACAGACTCATGACAAAAACTAAAAATATATATGCTCAGACATATCTAAAGAAAAAAAGAGTTTCTTAAAAGAAAATAAGGGATTAAATAAAACACGTAATTTAAGGAATAAAATGGGGTCGGGAGAGATAACAAGGAGACAAGGCGTCTGTCCTTCCTGCAGAAGGACGGTGACTCACATCCTGGCATCCCACATGGTCCCCCATGCCCACCAGGGACAACTTCCGAGCACAGAACCAGAAACACCCTCCAAACGCCGCCAGCTCTGACCCCAAAAGAAGCATAAAACAAATCAAATCAAACAAAAAAAAGTAGAACAAAACAAAATGAAACAAAAACGAAAACAAACAAAAAAGAAAAAACAAACAAGGGGAGAAACAAAAAAAAAAGGGAGAAAGTGATACAGGAGCTTACTTTACATTTGGGGAGAAACAGTATAAGAGGTAGTATTATATCGGTCTATACTTATGATGGTAGTATAGGCTTCCTCATTGTCCTTTGAGATTTCCTCGTGAGGTGTGGGCTCCACGCTGGGAGGTCCTGGTTAGAGTTCTTGCAGTGGGAGTCATTTTGGAGCTTATCCGGTATTAAGTCACAGTCCACAATAGTGAAAGGTGATTATTAGGGCCAAACTGCATGAGTCAGTCGGGGTATTGGTTGTATTTTCTTGCCAGGAATGAGGTGTGAGTTTGAGTGGGTGTCTCTTCACTTGGGAACTGGGTAATGCTTCGTTGGTGTACTGTAGGAAGTTGGTCTTGATGGTTAAGAACTGAGGCTGAAGGGTTATAACATGGTGGGGATGACTTTTAAAATAGATTCCTTTTCTTAGCTAAGGAGACTGTACTACTGTCCCTTCCCAATTGCTGAAGCTAGAAATCTAGGAATTATTCTGGCTTCTTCCTTTTCTCCTGCCCTATCACTTCTTTTTTGTTACCACCCTGGTATAATTATTTTCAATACACTCACACATATAAGGTTTTTATCCTAACCCTGAGATATCAAGTTTTATATGATCTATTAGTAAATTTTATTGATGTTGCTTTCAAAATTTGCCCATAATCTAACCAATTCATAAGATCTTAACTATTGTCACCCTAATCTAAACCACCATAATCTCTAGCTTAGGTTATTTAAAAGTATTTGAAATGGTTTCTTTGATTCCTCTCCTGTCCATTGTCACCATAATAAATTCAATGATATGCTAAAAATAACTTATATAACTACTAAGTTAAAAACCTTCCTAGGTAGTCTTTAAGCCAAGAAAGGCCCAGCATGAATTTCTTTACTGCAGAATTGCTCTAATGGAATTATATATTGGTTCTGTTTTGAAATCTCAGGAATTAAACTCAAAGATTGACACGTGTATGTACCTGCATTCTGATATTTTATTTGCTGCAATACCAACTCCATATAAACATACGGGTTCCTCTTTTATTTAATTAAAATATCTGTTCAAATATCTTTTTAATAAAGTAGGGACTCCAACTTCTTCATAGTATATTTCAGCTCCTTTTTACTATCCCTGATTTGTTTTACCCTGATTTATGGAACAGTACTGCTCTTATCAACAATAGACACATTATATTTTAAGTTTTCTTACACTATGTATCTAAAAAAATAAAACATCTGGGATTATATTGTTTCATTGTTTTACCCCCTGAACCTACAACAACGTTAAGTAGAGAGGAAACATTCATTTAATGCATGAATGGTTGAATGAATAAATTCAATTCATCAGCAATTTACATCAATTCTATCTCTAAAACAAATGATAAATTGTGTTTGCTTCTGACCAATTCATTGTTATCTTAATATGACATCCTACCATTCTCATCTTGACTTATGCAGTGTCCCCTACCTGATCTTCTCACTTCCCTTTTTAACCTGTATTTTTTCTAAGAATGGTCTTCTAACAATGTCTATCAGACTATATACACATGTGAATTAAATTTGTTTTTAATGAATATTTAAACTAATATGCAGATACTTAATAGGGTTGAGGGATAAGATAAGGAGGGAGTAATTATTATGATGGAATGAAGTGTTCTATCACGGAGAAGAGGGGATGCTTTGAAAGGTGGTAAAATGTTATATATGAAATCCTATCAACAACAGTATTGTAAAACTTGGTGGAAAAACTAAAATTAAACAACAGTCTCATAGAAGCTGACGGGTGAGTGGGAAACAAATGGGAATGAGGGTGGGAGCAGTGGTAGAGGGAAGTAGACAATGACTGGAATAGATTAGTGTATCAAAACATCATATGTCTAAACCCAGTCATAAATAACTTTGTAATTTCATATGAATAAATGCAAATAAAGAAATAAATGATGGGCAGAAAAATGTTACCTTTGTGTTTATTTCTTGTCTAAGGTAGGTATCTTAAGATTGTTAGGTTTTAGTCATGATATCCTCAAGTACAATAATGTCGAATATTCCAGGCCATTTTGGCTAATTTCATATTGGTCATCATAAGAAAACATAGTTCCCTTATTGACAATAATGTCTACCTTTTAAGAAACAGTTTTTAATTAAATTATGCAGATATCCTTTTCTCTGCAGTTCCTTAACACTATCTACCAGATGTTCACTACATCCTTATATTTATGATATATATATATATATATATATATATATATATATATATATATATACATTTCATTCACAATAACCAAAAATGTGAACCATTCTTATGGTAATTAAATGATATTTTATTTGGGATTATGCTAAATATTTACTATTTGGTAACTGTAGAATCAATGAGGAAAAATATATCATCCAGCCATGTTTTTTATTGAATCATTAGGATACAATTATCACATATCTAAAACATATTTTTTCAATGTCAGCTATAAACTTGGTTTTTATAAAACTCTGCCACAGGGAGCAGGAAAGGTGTGCAGGGGTAAAAAGAATGAAATGGTTATATTTATGAAAGTAATTGGCATCATTTAACAGATGGTCTCAGATATTGCCACATGAACCATAATATCATAGGATAGATCTACTAGTGGTGAATAGTAATGCTCTGGTTATGAAGAGAGCACTGTGCCAATCCACATAGAACTACATGAGTCCTACATCTAGATTGCACCAAAAGTAGTAGAAAGAGGTTAAAGATGCCTGCAACTACCCTGGTAATATAAGTAAAGTGTTAATTCATAGTTAGATTGTGGTTGAGAGATCATCAATGCTTAAGCTAATAAACACCTACATTATCTGAATTTGAATATGAGAATCATCACAAATCAACATTGCAATGACAGTCTGGCAGTACAATCTCGAACAATTGTGGTAAAGAAATATTTTCACCAGCCAGAAGAATCTATTGACATATCTGGCAACCAGTTGAGATAAGGTCCTATTCATAGAAATGATCCTAGAGCTTCTTGGTATATCCAGTCAACCTGTACTTAAAATAAAGCGTGAAATTGTGTTTTAAAGTGGACAAATGAGGAATAGAACTCACAAGTGCCAATCTACACACAGGTAGGTCACTGGGCCACACTAAACATGACATAACATTTGATGAAGCTAAAAGTACAGTATTCCATGAGACATGTGCAACAACAAGGGCCCTACTTGCCCAAGTTTAAGGAACATCTATATTGAACACACATATGCATGATACATATCTGCACAGGTATGCTTATAGGCTTATGAGAAGTTATTTAATTTTCTCTGTTTGTTGCTTCTTCCAATTTCACAATGGTAATGCTAATCATCAACTCCTTTTGAATTTCCAGTTAATCAATAAAGAACAACAGTTTCCCGAGGTCATGTGCCTTATATATTATGCCCTAGATATGCAACTACATAGTTCAATTATATAGTTAAATTTTTTTTACAATGTACTAGAGGAAGTATTTCAGAAGTGCTAAATGACAAGGAATCACAAATGATTCCCTCATTTCTAATTTCTATACCTCCTTTCAACCCTCAACAGTTGATGGAACAAACCCCTTAATTCACAAATGTTCAAGGGCATGGGTATAACTTGGTAAATATCTACTCCAGTAAAAAAACATTTACAACTAACTATCCATAATCTTGGGCATCCCAATCAAATGGCTTTCTATCCATGATCATTTTCTTCACAGTAACTTATTTTTATAAAATGTTAAGATTAGCAGAAAATCAAGCTGTCCCTTTGAGTGCATTTTCCCCTCTTGTCTAAAGACTGAATTAAAACCACTATTTTGGGAAGATTTGAAAATAGGATGTTGGTATTCAAAAAGATGCCATAGTTTTTCTTCTTAAACTATTTGAAAGGAAGTGCTGAGGAAGGCATCATTTTTAGTGTGCTCTTTTAGCGACTTGGGAAGAATTCGACTTTTACTGCTTGTGAACACACAGGCCCCAGGGCCCTATATTCGTTGGAGAAAATGAGCTTTGGGACCTAAAGAGCCTCTAGGAGGCCTCTTTCATTGCTTACAAACTTCCACTGTGATTAAGATCCATCTTAGACTTCCGCACTTAGGTAGAATAGACCCTGATCTGCATATCTGCTGGACAATTTCCTTTCTGTATTGGGGTTCCCAGACAAGTGCTAGAATTGTATGGTTTCATTTCTTTAGGCTGACAACAGAATCTATTGTAATGAATACCTTAGATTTGCTACACAGCAACATTTTACAGAGTGATCTCTCTCTTATTCGAAGGCAGTTGTGGCTTTAGAACATTTGTTTTCCTGCTGTGTATATATAATAATATATTATGATAAATAAAAAATTCAAGTTACTGTTTCAGTATAATTTAAAGAACGATACTAGGGTGATGGGGAAAAGTTTGAGAGCATATGCTTTCTTATTAAAGCTCCTAGATACTGTGAATATCCTATATAGTTAAAAAATAACAAAAGAGCTATTTATATTCAACATGTATTTCTGTGCCACATATGTGAGTCAAAGATTATAAGAGGTAAATTTGTTTTGCTCAGGAAGGTAAATATAGTGGTAAACTTCTTTAAAGGGCCATTCAGAGATGAAAATGCTATTTTTGATACGGAAAGTATAATTTACTAATCTATCACTAAAATTTAAAAAGTGTAACTAAAAGGGTTTTTGATTGGATTGTATTAAAATTTGAAAGATCAATTCTCATCTGTCAACTCCTTAAAGCCTTACTTTGTTTGTAACTGCACAGTGAGTCACTGTTTACAAAGATCATCAAATAAACCACAGACTATTGTCCCTCATACAACCCCACTATGACAGTAGCAGAACATTTGGTTGCATCTGAAGGGTTATTACTTCTTAAAGTGGATTCTGAGTTTTTCCCCTTTGTCAATTGTAAAATAGGGTGAATAGAGTGAACAGGTCTACATATCAAACCTTGAAATCTGCTTTATGTCCCCAATTCTCCAATAAAAAACATTTCAAGTAATGGTATCTAGTAGTCTCCTAATTTCCAGTTCAGCTGGCATTTTCTTACATACCTGAGACATTTGTAATTTTTTTGTAAATGTTTTTTTTTATTTAGGAGCTGGAGAAATAGCACAGCAGTAGGGCATTTGCCTTGCATGCAGCTAATCCAGGACTGACGGTGGTTCCAATATAGGCATCCCATATGGTCTCTTGTGCAGCCAGGAGCGATTTCTGAGTGCAGAGCCAGAAGTTAACCCCTGAGCACCACCAGTGTGACCCCAAAAGCTGCCTTTTTATTTAAACACCATGGTTATGAAGGGTTTTTTTGTTTTATTTTCACAAAGTTGTTCATGGTTGAGTCACAGTAATGCAATATACAACAATCATCACTAGTTTACATTTCCCATCAGACATTGGTACTCTTCTTTAAGTGCTACTTTCTTTGATTCCGTAAATTCCCTAAAAGTTTGCCTTTATTTTGCTGACTCCTTTTCCTGAATTGTCTTATTTTGTTTTGTTTCCTTTTCTTGCGCCTGAAATATAAGTATCCTCAGAGTTATATAATGTTATCATTTTTATAATATTCTGTGTTATATTTACTCTTGTATCAGTGATTTATTTTCCCCTCCTCCAACATTGATTTATTTTGCTATATGTGTCTGACGTACATCTTATCTTTGAACCTAGATAGTAGCATATATCATATATCAATAGCCATCAAAGTTTTGAATCATTTATCACTATCTAGTCGACCTCAACTAGTTTTACCCAACCTTGTTGTTTTTCTCTCTAGTTACCTCTATTTTGTTGTTATAGTCTAAGTGCTACTGTTTAATTACTTTGCTTTGTCATAATTGTAATATTTGTTATGATTTACAAAATTAGAGTTGAGTTTTAGTCATACTTTATTCTAACACCAGTCTTATCACCAGTGTCAACATCTTTCTACCACATTTTTATGAGCTCCATATATACATTATTTAAACAGTATTCATCCTTTACTTTCTAACTTATTTACACAGCAAGTCAACTCAAATGCTATTCATCTTGCCACAAATGAAAATGTTTCACCATTTTATAGTTAAGTAATATTTTATTATATGTATTATATAATATGTTTCACCATTTTATAGTTAAGTAATATTTTATTATATGTATTATATAATATGTTTCGCCATTTTATAGTTAAGTAATATTTTATTATATAATGCCATATTTTCTTTGTTCAATTATCTCTCATGATACACTTAGGTTTTTTGCATATTGGCTGTTGCAAACAATGCTACATAATAATTCTACTTTTTGCTATAGCCAGAGTGGTCTTTCAAAATAAATTTCTGGTCAAGTCACTCTCCTCAAAATCCCAACTTCAATATAAATCTCCATTGACTACAAATATACTTCAATTTAATGCATATAAACAAAGGTTGCAACTTATTTGTCACTACTGTGTATTGGTCCCTGTGTTAAGTACATAAAAAGCATTACTTTTCTTATTCTATAAGTAAGGATTTCAAGACACAGTCAAAATAACTAGTTCAAAATCACATAACTAGTAAGTGGCAAAATCCAAATTTGATCCAGTTGCATCTAGGCCAGAACTTCACTATCACAAGTTTTTAAAATGTATGGAAGATTGGGGCTAGAAAATATTACAGTAGGTATGATGCTTGCCTTGTATATAGCAGAACTGGGTTCCATCTATGACACCATACATAGTCTCCTGAACACTACCAGGAGTGAGACCTGAGTGCAGAGTGAGAAGTAAGCCCCGAGCACAACAGAATGTGCCCACCCCTGCAAATTATTTGCAGAATATTAAGCAGAGAATACTCTTGTTGGCTGTCTTTAACGTATGTCCTAACCTAACTTTGAAAGCTAATGATCACCTACATGTATTCTAAGAAATCTAATCTTTCCAAGTACTCATCATTTTCAAGAATTTTATATATGATATGCATTATGACTAGAATTTTGGCTCATGTACATGATGTATTTCTATGCATCCCTCTCAAATCTAGTTGAAAAAACCATAAATATCATATCCTACCAAAGACAGGATGAATTTTCAAGGGCCGAGACTGACTTCATTGCTCACTATTATTTTTCTAGTAAGCATAATACTTAACACATGGTAAGCAGTCAAATGTTTTCAATAAATGTATTAATAACACCTTTATCATGGTACATGACATTTCACTGAAATGATTTTATACGCTGATCTCTGATGCGAAACTTTAAGCTCCTTAGGCAGAATCACATTTTATTAGTTTTATACCTATGATTTCTAATACAATGTATGCCTCATAGTAGTCAAGTATTAAATATTTACTAAAAGAATAATTATCTGAAATTTATACTGCAGACAACTATTCCTTGCAAAGAATTTTTCTGTTCTTCAATTTTTTCTTTTGAAATGCAAATATGCTGAACTAAAAGATAAAAGCCACACTTTGGCAATTATCAGGTATTAGGACTTTAACATAGAGATTGATTTGTGAGATTGACTTCCAACAGGACAGCTACCAGCTGCCGGGTACTTGCATAAGACATAACATTGTTCAGTACAACAGGTTCATGATAAGGGACATAGTAGATGTCTTTGGGCTCTCTAAGAGTTGCCTAAAGGTACTTGGCATCTTGCTAAAGAAAACGAGTCTGTGTGCTTATAAATGTCTCCATGTATAAAGTGTCTGAAAGTGAAGAATAAAACAGTTGGACAAATGATGAGTTTCTAGTTGAATAAAGAATACGTTAGCCTGGAAAATTCACAGATGGAAAAAATTCTTCAAAGATATTATTATTCTGAATAGGCAAATCTTACCAAAAAGCAGATAGCACACATTTACTAAATAATAGATATTGAGTGGATACTCTGAATAGATGCATCTATATTTCGTATAATGCTGGCATTGACTAGGGCTGTGTGTCATTTTACTGACTAAGTATGGTGAGTACGCAGACCTATGATTCTGGCAAGGGTCCCAGATAATGCTTGACTCCATTGTTCCCATTCTCTGAAAGGTACTTATTGAAAAAAGTACACCCTGACACTGACATTCCTTAGTGAGGACCTGGGGCTATTTGGCTGGAAGAAAAGAAAATGGATAGAGAAACTTGAGTTTTAACCTGATCAAGAATTAGATTTATCTGATTATGCAGTTTTTCATGCAGAGTTAAAACCACTTAATGGGTATGTTTTTCAAAGCTTCTTTTCATTGATTTTCGGGAGAAGTACATTTCCAAGCACTTTGCAAGATTTAGCAATCTAAGCCTCAAGTAAACTGAGTATAAAGTTTTCTTCTCGTTCTAAAAAAAGAGAAGGTAATGGCAGTACAATTTTAGAAGGCAGATGAATATAGAATATATAGGTCAGAGAATTTAAATTTCAATAAGTCGCAAGTCATTGTAGCACGTGTCTCCAAATTTAGGGGCGCCATTCATTATTTTTAGAATCCAGGAAACCAGGGCTTATCCTAAATGCCCTGGAAAACAGAATCAGTTGTTTACCTCAATGACACTAGAATCAGTTGAATATCTGACTGATTTAATTTGAAAGTCAGAAAGTCCTTCCCTTATTTTCCTTCTTCTACTCTAGAGCTTTTTCCTTTGGGCAAGATACTCAAGTGAAATGGGGAAACTCAAGAGATTATAAAGACATTAACATCTTATTAGATTTAACTACCTTATCACCGGATTCAGTTAATAACTACCATGGGAACAAACTGGTAAGAAGATAGTAGGACCTTGTAGGCACAGAAAAAGGTGTTGGAATAGAGAAAAGGGAACATCTAGAGCAGAACCTAGTCAATGTTTGGAATAGAGGTACCGACTATAAACAGCTTCCTGTAAACGGGAAATGAGACAAGACCCTTAAGTATCTCTGTCAATTATTCCAATCTATGTGAACCCAGTTGTCTATATTGTCCTCCAGTGCCATCCTGATCCCCAAATCTTTCTGGGTTCCTGGTAATGGCAATTAATAAACAAACAAACAATATCTCTGTATTTATTTTTGCTCAACCGAGACTGGTGTTTCATTCATTTTAATTATTTCCCTCTATCACTACCTTCCCAGCCAATGACCTGTTCTATATAATCCCCTTGTAACAACTGTCATTTAAACTTGAAATATATATACATATATATGTATATATACATATATGTATTTAAAATAATTTAGGACACTGCATTCTTTCAACATTTGTCATTATTTTTATAGACAAAAATCACTGAGTAAATTTTGTGTTGCTCACTTCTTCACTCCCTTATCCAAGCCGACTACTCTTATCTTACTCATATTCTTCACCCAAAAGTAATAAATAATGCAATGTATTGGCATTTCTCCAATTTCACCATACTCAATTTCTCAGCATAATTTGATATTTTTTAAAAATATATTTTCCCATTATGTCATATTCTCATATCTCCCTCCTCTTTTCCACTGAAAATTTGGTGTGCTCTCATTATGACTCACAATTCTTATTATGTCTCCTAGTTATTTTGTCTTCCTTTTCCTGATTGTACCCACTCATCTCTACCATAATAACAATATTACCAATTCTTAGCCTCATACATGACTTCATAACAGCTACTAATATTTTCAGTTCACTTAGCCATAATATTCCTGGTCACAGGTCCCAGCAAATTTCATATTTTTTCAAATAAAAAAATCATTTCTTCTCTTTCACTTACTCACTCTCAAAACTTATTTCTACTCACATGCACTTCAAGGAAGTCACCAACTTCTAATTATCTCCCAATTGTTATTTATGTCAGATTCTATCTTTGAACCTATTTTCAAGTGCAATGTTAAAGATCTCCATCATTTGATCCATTATGTGAAATTACCTTAATTCAGCTCCTAACATATTATGCTGTGTTAATCACAGACACTCAGCACATCTTTTTAAATTTCAATATGTCAGTCTATATGACGTAATCACCATGTTATGAATTAATAGCCTGTCTAATTAAGGGGGCATATTTTGGAGCCAGACTCTCCTAGATTAATAATTGGATGAATATGAAGTGGAGAGTTCCTAGTTTTTTGCTCTGGGTGAATTCAACACTTTTTCTTCATACTTCAGTTTCCTCATCTGTACAATGAAAATAATATTGGTAACTACCTTATAAGGTTATTTGAGTGGAATAGGTAAATACATGAAACGTGCTATAAATGAATGTGTCAAATAGTAAGCAAGTAAGAAGTGCTAATGGTTCTTATCCTAATTACCGCCTAACATATTCATTGTGATTTAGATGCAGGAAAATTCACAAAACATTTTCACTAGCTTTTAGATGCCTACTTTCTCTCATATAAGCAACTACACGCTTTGAAAGAAAAGGCCTTCTCTAGACCAAGCTGATCAAAGATGCTATTTCTGTCAACAAATCACTTAAAGTGACAACATCAATACTGATTTGAGAGAAAGATTTCTCCCAGATATTTTCCAATCCACTCAAACTGCCTCTAGAGAATTCTTTGCTCAATGCCATTAAGTATCTGATTATTCTTTGTGTGGTATTTTTTATTGTATTTTTATCACAGACCAGAATAAGTACTAACCATAAAGTCTGAGAAGCCTGGGCACTGAGGAAGGAAATGAAGAAGCCATATTAGTAGCCCAGTAGTATAAACAGCCTGGGGGCAGAGATAGATATCTAGTAGAAGGCAAGTAGTGAAAACAATGGTTATAAATAGGCTACTGACTACCAAGTACTAACTGCTTTCAAATCCTTGTAGTTTGTTAAGGAATACTAAAAAAACTTGCTTCACTTAAATCTCAGTATTCAAAAGTAAAGGATTAAGTCATAACAACATTACTTTTTATAATATAGCTTTAAGTACAAAATAAAAAAATCTGTATATGCAACTTGGAATAGTAACTGAATCAGTTGCCACTTCTAGAATCATTGTCATTCATTCTTTTAATTTTTATTTAAAATATTGTAGAAATTATTCATAGTTGAGATTAGACATACAATCTTTCAACAGCAATCCCACCACCAGTATCAACCTTGCTCTACCAGTGTTGCAAGAATCCAATCACTTTACAGATATCATCAGAAGCTAGAACCTCCCTATATCCACTCTCTATATAATATGATTTGTGACCAGTCTGTATGGCGCTTGTGGCTGACAATAATGTCTTGTTTAACTTTACTCCAATTGTGTGCTCTTGTCCTTTGACTCGAATGCTAACATTTGCGGGCTTATCAGGGATTGAACAACAATGACTCATTCACCAACAAAGCTTCCTAGCTCTAGGAAATATACACCAGGACATCCTTGAGGTAGGTGGAGGCCGAAAGAGAACAGAGCTCTGGCCTGGGGAGACACTGGATGCTTTATAGCTCTAAAGGGTCAAAGGCTGGGTGTGGATGCCCCACTCAGACAAGGGGTAGAATCACCAGTGAGGGTGAAATGTGGATTCAAATTCACCCTGGGTCATGTGTCTGAGTTTCTCTGGAATTCCCAGTCACTCTGTGTTTCTGTATTTCTGTTGGAGTGACACCTATTTAGGTTTGAGTCCCACTAAGTGTCTCATAGGTTCAAGTCCCAGTTGGAGGTGCAGGTGGGGGTGATAGGTGGGTTCGAGTACCACCCTAGGACACGATGGATTTGAGTCCCACTGGAGGTCCCAGGCACTCTGTTTGTCTTTGTGTTGGGGTAAACAATGACGAAGGTTCGAGTCCTACTAGGTTCCCTGTGGTTCTGAGTCCCTG
>PVKC010039661.1:0-12511 GCA_004027635.1 Crocidura indochinensis | reverse complement strand
GTTAGATGCTTTTCTCCTACTCTTGGTGTTTCTCATCCCTTATCCCAGGGGTTCCATAGACAGTGTCCCTTATGGTGGGTTTCTCAGGGCAAACTGATAGAAACATCTAGCTTTGCATGTGGCTGACACAGGATCAATCCTGGCATATCATGGGGTTTTCTAGGAGTAAGTCTTGAACACAGTTCATGTGAGCCAAAAACTAAAACATATAAACAAAAATAAGGGGGCCCGGGAGATAGCATGGAGGTAAGGCGTTTGCCTTTCATGCAAAAGGTCATCGGTTTGAATCCCGGTGCCCCATATGGTACCCCATGCCTGCCAGGGGCAACTTCTGAGCATGGAGCCAGGAGTAACCCCTGAGCACTGCCGGGTGTGACCCAAAAACAAACAAACAAAAAAGCAAAATAAACAAAAAAAAGAATAAATATTAAGACAAGGTGAAGTTAGGTTTTGTGAAATTGGTAAGGTTAGTAGGCCAAGGTGAAAGTCAGGATTTGGCTTCTTGATGAAATTAGGATTAAGGTTAGGCTCAGGATATAGCAGTGCTTCTCTATTTTCTGTCATGCCCCCCCCACCAGGATGAAGAAAACATTTTTCACCCCCCATGTGACTGTAAATAGTATCTTTATTAAAAAAATTTAACCTGCAAAACAAAAATATATAAAATAATTTGATCTGATTTTTTTACTCAGAGGTGATGTCTGGATTAATGGCTACAATGAGCACGTTTTGCAATGCGTAGCTTTTCGAAGCAGGGCTTGAAGCAGGACACAGCAACTCTCAGCTCCAGAGACATACAAAGACATAAACACGGGGCTTAGCTCGTTATGACAGTGTTTGCCGAGGTCAAACGCACCCCCCTTTATGAAGCCTCGTGCCCCTGCACAGTCCATTACTTAAGAACCACTGGGTTACAGTTAGGGTTAGAAAACTGAAAGGTGGATCCAGAGCAATAGCATAGTGGTAGGGCATTTGCCTTGCACAGGGCCAACCCAGGATGGACCCAGTTCGATTCCTGGCATCCCATATGGTCCCCTGAGCCTGCCAGGAGCTATTTTAACACAGAGCAGTAGTAACCCCTGAGCACCACTGGGTGTTACCCAAAAACCTAAACTCACAAGAAAGGAAAAATACATTAATAGAAAATACATTAATTCCATTAAAATGATCAAAATAAACAGTTTTCTTGTATTTCCTTTTCACATTAAGCATTAAAATAGTCGGGGGTGGGAGCAGAGCAATAGCACAGTGGGCAGGATGCTTGCCTTGCATATAGTCAACTGTGTTCAATCCCCAGCAACATATACTGACCCCCTGAGCATGCCAGGAGTGATTCTTGAGTGCAAAGCCAGGAGTAAACCGTGAGCACCACTGGATGTGACCCAAACAAAAAATAGTAAAGGGCAGAGAGATCTTCCAGGGTATAAGACACAGATTGGGCCTGTGGCCCACCTGGCTCCATCCTCAGCACCATGGAACCCTGGGTGTGACCTAGAGTCCCTGTGGTAGGTCTCTGTCATCTCTGGCACCACAGATTCTTAGACTTTCACACTGAACCCCCAGCCAGATGGCCAACCATGACCAGGAGGAACCCCCAAATAATGAAACAACAGATATTCTTAGTCTAGACATGACAGCAGCAGAAGCATCCTAACAGGGCTCATGTAGGATATAGCCTCGGTTGAGGGTGAGAACTCCACAGCACACTCAGGGTTCAACTCTGCTTGGAGGCAGCTGGACTTGGGGGTTTACAAGCCAAGAAAGATCCTGGAGGGAGTTGGAAGAGCATGGCCTGGCTGGAGGAGAAAGACCCATCCATCCATCTTACCATCATCCAGCCTCCATCCAGAACCCCATAATTAACATCTTATTTACATATTCTCACACATATACCCATGCCTCCACATTCACAGACTCATACACACACTACCATTCATACACACACAGCCTCATGTATAGACTTATACTTGTACACAAGTCTACAGCTCTTTTTCACTCTTGTTCCTACATGCCTGGGGCACAGTCAGGACGTGTGTTAAGAAGACACTGTGGAACCCAAACGGTGTGTGACCAAGAAGCTGCAGATTGGGACCATGGAAGATGAGACTGTTATTTATGAGAACAAACCTAGCAATTCTGTGTCCCCCCCCCACCATGTGTTAAATAGTTCCTGTCAGCCCCCTGATGTAAACCAATATTCTACAGGGCAGGTGCAGGGAATTCTCTCTCAGTCAATAGAGAGGACAAAATCTGGAGGGAACAAGGAGAGAGCAAGAGGGCAGTTCTCTCTTATGTGAAACAGAGCTTCCATCCACTCAGTCCTTGGCTCCCTTCTGCATCCCTCTGTCCCACTGCTCCCCTTGCTCCTTCTGCTCCCCTCTGCTCTTCAGCAGTGGGTTCAGCACCAAAATGTGGCTGCTAGAAGCTGAGTGATGGCCGGTTTGTCCCACAGCTGTAGCTAAGCAGTCCAGGAGACCACCGAGAAAATGATCAAATATCCAAATCCAAACAAAAACCCAACCCCCACAGCAAGATGAACCAAGGAAGTAAATGAGAAGAAACAAATGGCAGATACCAGGATTTCACCAAATCAGAGAGTTAATGACTCTTGAGAATGGACCGTTATCAAAATATTAGAAATCGTTTGATATCCACAGTTCTACACTTAACATGAAATGAGCTAATGAGCTGACATATACAACTTCCCAAAACACTGAAGAAATGGAAATTCCAAGTGCTGCTGTCTATTGGAGATAGTGTGTCTTTTTTTTTTGAGAGGGTGGGGGCTGATGAAACAGCATATTTTATGCTTTTTCTTTAATATCCATTGCAGATCATTCTTCCTTATCTTTATAGCTGTCTCTGTTTTTACTGAACCATAAAATTCCTGAAGGATGAGGCGTTATCTGTTAAGTTCGTTCTTTCTAGGCAGAACATAAGCATAAAATGGACACATAATGAATTTCAGTGATGATAAAACACAAGAGAAACCTGTCAAATATAAGCCCTAAGGAGCCATACGGAGAGAGCAGATGGAAATACGTACAGGACTTCCTCTCCTAGAATTCTGCTTAGATTTGATTGTAAAACCGTACTTCAAACATATACACCAGATTACATTGCCTTTTAAAAATGTATAGCAAAGGGGGAAGATTGCAAGGAATATTTGAAACAAAAATTCAAAGTCATCACGCCATGTCGCCTGGAATTTGCCTGTCTTAGTCTTGTTCTATCTTTCTTGAAAATCAAGAAAAAGAATTGAGTGATAGGCTAACAAATTGCAAACACATCTAATACTTTTTTTTAACTTTCTCTTATTATTTTGGTTTTTGGGTCACACCCAGAGGTGCTCAGGGGTTACTCCTGGCAGGCTCAGGGACCATGTGAGATGCCAGGAATCGAACCCAGCTCTGTTCCAGGTAGGCTGCATGCAAGCCAAATGCTCTACCACTATGCTATCACTCTGGCCCCACATTTATACTTTAATAAAGTGCATTTCTAAAGTGGTAGCTCTATTTATCTGTATCTGCATTTTATGTGTTGTGACAGCTAAGATGTTTGAAGCCATTTTCTGAGCATAGAAAATCAAAACCAAGGTCTTCCTGGGGCCCAGCAGGCTGATAAACATCTGGGGAATCTTTGTAGAAAAATTCTCTGCTGTAGCAAGAGAGCCAGAGGGGTTTATGTGAACCATATGATCTCCTGGGGAGCCCCAAAATGATGCTCTTCCATGCTGTGAGGCCCTTGGTGCTCCAACCAGCACAGTGCATCCCCACTTTGGAAGGAAGAAGATGGTAAAGAAGTAGAGTCTTGGCAAACAGAAGGGGCGAGAACTAGATGGGGAAAATGCTTCCCAGGCCCTTTTCTGGCTTTTTAGGGCCACAACAATATTTCTATTCAGTCTAGTGAATCGTCAGACCAGTGGACCCATGGAACAGGCCTTTGCTCTGTGGTTTCACAGCCTTTTACAGATGGAACCACGGTCACCTAAATCAGTCTCACAAATGTCTCACTTTTGTTCGATGCACAATGCAGCAGCTATTTGTAATTGGCTTCCTATCCTGGGCACCAAGAACTATTGTATTGTTACCACCATTGTGTAGGTTCTATAGCAAATGAGGAAAATGGTGGGGGTGGAGGACTGGGGTCCAATGGAGAAACCAAGCAAAACAAAAACAAGTGGGTTACACAGGGGCGCATTATTCAGAAGCATTATCAAAACAGTGGAGAGTCATTGAGGAAGGTTCCAGGCTGACTTTATCAATGGCCGTGGGACCGAATCCGTTTGCAGACAGCAGGTGGCCAAACAATGAGGCCTGACCTCCCTTGCACCTGAGAAGCAAAACTGCCTCATGTTTGTGAGAGAAAAAAAAAAAAAAACCAAACAGGATAATCTGAACAAAAACAAGCATCCTGCCAATGGCTAGTTCCGCTTCCATTTTCTTTTCTCACACGGGCCAGGTTTATTTATAGATCATAAAGGCAGCTTAGAAGAAACACACACACAGACACACACTTCCTAGTGGAAGTGATGTCCATTTGACGTCAAATCACTTGGTGTTTGTATAATCTCTTATCCTTGGGACTCCATGGAGAAATCCACACTGACATTGCTCACATCCCCTTGGCCATTGGGGGCCCTGGTCCAACCCCCACAGGCCAATAAATGAAAAGCTCATTTCCAGTCCAAGTACCCATGGGAGTGCTATTGTCAACATTGGGACAAGAGGCCAAGATTCTCAGGCCACCAGTTCCCCAGAGCTTGGCACTTATTCAGTCCCTGAAAACATCTCCTGTTATCATTGTTGCAAAGCCAACAATAATCACACACTGAGTCACCTGTCCTGGTAGAACCCTGACATCTGGGATGCCCCAGCATTTCTGCAGAACCCTGTGGGGACAGGTGCTTGGTGACACTCAGTTGGGCTCCTGGATCACTCAAACACAGAGGCCACATGGCATTACTTTATCCATTCAGTCCTCATCGTCATGGTCCTTCTAGCTGAGTCCCTGTAGCATGGACCAGCAGTGTGGATGTGAGAGTCAGTTAGGAAGGGATAGTTAGATAGAGATGGGGCCAAGGTCTGCCCCATCTTGCAGATTTGGGTGATGATGAATGAGTCAGCAGTGCCTCCCTTGTTGAAATCTCCTCATTTACTCTTTATTCCTACAGAAAATCTGTTTCCTTCTCCCTGCTAGGAGGCACGTACTGACAGTGTCACCTCTGACCTGCTCAGTAGCTCACAGGGGGACTGTCTGAGACATGGGCAAAGTACCTTTGTCTCCTGTCTCAACTGATGGGAAGGCCTCACAGGCTGGGTGCTGCTTTTTCCCTCTGAGAACAGACTTTTCTGGGCATTTGGATGTCCCACAGAACCACGTGGGGTTCCCAGTTCTCATCTCCAGGCAGCCTCATGAGGGGGGCAAGTAAGGCACAGAAAGCATCATCCATGTTCCAGCTCATAAGAACTTAGAAAGTGCTCACAGCCCACGCTTAGGACACCCTGATCATTGTGTGGGGCTTTTCAGAGTGTCTGCATGTCACCCCTGGACCCAACTGGGGTGGGATAGATTCTGGTGCCCTGTCCTGTCATAGGTAGAGTCCTGGGTTCAAATACCCAATGGGCTTGCTTCCCCATGCACCAAGCCTGCTTCCTTCCGAGCGTGATGGCAGGATTCAAGGAGAACCAGCTGCCCTAGTCTCCTGCCTGGCCTCTCCCTGGAAATCCTTGAACCCTTGGCTGACCTCAGGCCCTAGGGGGATCATGCTTTGCACTTCATTGCAGTCTTCCCAAAGATTGGGGCTGTGTCTGCTCATGCGCCCCCAGGTGGTAGTGGTAACATCTGCAGGGTATTACCATTGGTCTCTGCCTTGGTGTGTTTGGCATTTGGAGTCTAGGTTCCAGGAATCCCTGAGTTAATAAGAACCACCACCCTCCATTCCCAGGTCAAAATGACTAAAACAGCAAAAAGGGATCCTACAAATTAATTTGGTAGGAAGCTTTCACAAAGAGCGGGGAGTGCAGTGAGAACAGAGAAGGGACCACTATGACAATGATAGTTGAACTCTAGACAAGAACAGGGTGCTGAAAGGTAATAAAGTGATATGCATGATACCCCTTCATAAAAATATTGCAAACCACAGTGTCTAAAAGGAAAAATGGAGGGAGAAAGAGAGAGACAGAGAGAGACAGAGAGACAGAGAGAAGATGTTTGAAAATGTTTGCCATAGAGGCTGGCAGGAGGGGAAATCAGGGACATTGGTAGTGGGAAATATGCACTGGTGAAAGGATGGGGTTTGGACAATATGAAACTCAATCATGAACAACTTTGTAGCTGTGTGTCTTACAATGATTCAATAAAAATTTTAGGGAAGGAAGCAAGGTCACAGGGAATGCCTTGGAAGCATCCAGATTTGCCACCTGTTGGAAGTGTTGTTGGGCAGCTGCACAAACGTAGCACCTTCATGCTTGGATCCTCAGGATACAAGAACTGCCAGGGCCTGGCTGAGGTCTAGAGCAACAGGTAGGGATATTAAGGGTAACTAGGAAAGGGACAACAAATGCACTGATGGGCAGGAAGGTCTCGGAGGACACAGCAGCTTGGGATTGGACGCAGCACCCAGACCCCGTGAGATGCGGCCACATAGAGAAAACGTAAGTGGGGAGACCCAGATTGGATCCAGGCTATCTGACAGGGTCCCTACCACACCCACAAACAAGATTCAGGGGTTCACATCTGAATGCCCTGACTCAGAACCACAAAACTGGGACCTGGGCTTCTAGGAACCAGGCTCCCTGTCACAAAGATGAATTCAACACATGTAGTGCATGACAAAAAATTCTTTAAGGGACCCGGGGGGCTAAAACACTGAGAAGCAAGTGCTGGATGGTCTGGGAGGCAAATATAAAGGCAAAGAAGGCTCCATCCACACTGTTGTCCCAGAGCAGATGAAACTTTCTAGAATGACCTGAGGATCCCTCTTTAACCTGTTGGGGCTGGGGCAGGAACTATGGGAGAAGGTGGTGAGCTCAAGAGGCCTCTTCCAGAGTTTTCCCAGATAAACATTGTTTTTCTTTTTCTTTATTTAAGCACCATGATTACCTACATGATTGTAGTTGGGGTTCAGTCATAAAAGAACACCCCCTTTATTAAAGTAACCTTCCCACCACCAATGCCCTCATCTCCCTCCTTCCCCAACCCCTCCCTACTTGTTATTCAAGACAGGCATTTTACTTCTCTCACTCATTTGTGTGTGTGTGTGTGTGTGTGTGTGTGTGTGTGTGTGTGTGTGTGTGTGCGTCACATCAGCAGTGCTCAGGGGTTACTCCTGGCTCTATGCTCAGAAATCGCTGCTGGCAGGCTTCGGGGACCATATGGGATGCCAGGATTCGAGCCACCATACATCTGCATGCAAGGCAAATGCCTTACCTCCATGCTTTCTTTCTGGCCCTCTTCTCTCACTTATTAACATTGTCATGATAGTGTAGTCATCTCTGTAACTAAACTCAGCACTTCACATCAAGAGCTAGTCCTTCCAGCCCTCACCAGATAAATATCTAAGGATGAAATTCCCTAAATTTCCAGAACCCTTCTCCCAACCCCTGTAGTTCTCCAATACAGGTGCTTTCTCTAAAGGGAAGATGGTCACTTGAGCAAATCAGTCTCACAGAAGTTCAGTTTGTGAGCTCAGTGGAGTCAAGGCTGGATCTGCAACCACTGAATGGTACAGGAGCCCACATTCCAGCCTGCCAGCTCCAGTGTTTTTCTTTTTTTTTTGTTTTTGTTTTTGGGCCACACCCAGTGATGCTCAGTGGTTACTCCTGGCCATTCGCTCAGAAGTCGCTCCTGGCAGGCACGGGGGACCATATGGGGAACCAGGGGATCGAACTGCCGTCCGTCCTAGGTTAGCGCAGGCAAGGCAGGCACCTTACCTCCAGCGCCACCGCCCTTCCCCTCAGCTCCAGTTTGATTCCCAACTTAGGGTCCCCTGCAACCCCTCCAGGAATGATCCCTGAGTTCAGAGTTATGAAAAAGCCCTGAGCATTGTTGGGTGTGGCACACACACCCCTCACACACAGTGTTATGGTGCAGCTGGATACCATTGACCCCCATCTGGTGTGAACACACATTGACTGAAAGTCCCAGAATCTCCACGTGTGTGCCATGAAAACAATGCGAGCCACAGTGTAATGAGGAGATGCAGTGATCGCATGGATCTTCAGGGGTCACTGGCAGGACAGAAGGGGTCAGTCTGTGGAGGGTCAGGCAGACTGCAGGGGGTGTAGAATCAGAAGAACGGTAGCATCTGGTGTTTCCCATTTCCCTGTCCCTCTTCCATTACCCTGGACATTAGTACACAGATTTTGTCGAGTAGGAAGAGCTAATCTGTAGGAAGAGCACACAATGGCTTGGATCCCCTTTCCCTAAGCTGACTGAGTCCCAACTCATTTCCTCACCCACCTCTGTCTCTGCAAACCAATAAATCCTGTTGCTGACACACATTTAAGTGTTTGCCTTGCCACGCTGGTCCCTTCTCTCAGCATGTTTCAGGCCAGGTAAAAGCAAAGGTCACATGATGGACAGGAAAGTGGCCCCGGCCTCATGAAGTGACAGTTCCCAAAGAAGAGCTGTTGCCCAATATTAGTGCTGCCACCGAGCCACCTCAGGCTGAGTTCAGCCCTCTTTCTTTCTGGGTTCATTGCTGCAGACATCATAACTCCCTTTTATCATCTAAGACACTGGACTTGGTGTTTCTGTGATTTGCATTTGGAACCAGGTCAGCAGATCCACAACTGCTGTATTTCCCATGGGGAGGATTTTCTGCAGGAACTGGAAATACCTCAGGCCAGGGTTTCCCGAGCCCTGGGTAAACACTGCCACCTTCTCATCTGACAGTGACAACTACCACAGTGCCCTGGAGACTGCAGGACCCCAGCTCATTGCTCTTAAAAGGTCATCGACAAAGCCAGAGGCTCTGGGCTGAGCTGATTCTATGGCTGTTGTTCTTGGAACAGTGAGAGTTTCTGATTGCAAATTTAGTTCTTTTCTTTCAGTCATGTTTCCTTGGATATCATTTTCAATCCCTTGGAGATTTCTTTTTCAGAAACACCAGCTTAACTGCCTGTCTTCCTAACTGCTTAAATGCCTGTCTGTTATTTTAGTTTTGATTTGGGGTTATTCCTAGTGGGACTTGAGGGACCATGTGATGCCAGAGATGGCATCCAGGTCTCCTGCATGCTGGCACAAACTGAGCCTGCTGAGCTATTTATTTCTACAGCCCAAATTCCTTCCTTTTTTTCTTCCTTCCTTCCCTCTAACATCCCTTCCTCCCAGCTTCCCTTCTTCCTTATTCCTTCCCTCCTTTCTTCCTTCCTTTTTCCTTCCCTCCCTCCTCTTTCCTTCCTTCCTTCCCTCCTCCCTCCTTCCTTCCTTCCCTCCTCCCTCCTTCCTTCCTTCCTTCCTTCCTTCCTTCCTTCCTCTCTTCCTTCCTTCCTTCTTATTTAGTTTTTCTTCTAAGTGGTAGCTCAGTTGAGTAGTATCCTATTCATTTCTTGCTTTCCTTACAGGACTGTGTCTGGTTTTCATTTTGTTTTCCCTAATCTGCCCTACAATCATATTATTCTAGATTCTCACCCAGGGGCATGTCCTAGTAAACAAATTCTTGTCACACAGAAGCCCTGGACAGACATTTCTCTTTCTTATTAAACTTTCTTCTAGGTTTTGTTGTCTCTTATCTTCCACACTGTTTAGACTTTTTCCTTTTCTTCCTCTTGAGAAGAATTTTTGAATCCAGCAGAAAATCTGCTGCAGCCTTTGCACTACTCACATCTCACTCTTTATGCACCTTCAAGCTATCCAAATGAGAAGATCCCCCTGGGGTGGTGGATATTCCTAAAGGGCAGTTCCATGAGGGACATTCCATACCCCACAGCCCTGAGCTGTTGCACTTACACCTATTCAGTGATATTCCATGAATGACCGAAGAGGTGGGGAGGTGTGTCTGCTCCTTGGAGGTCCGGGTGAAATCTTACCCCCAGGTGGGGTGGGAGGACTACAGAGTAGAACATATAACATCTTTCTTTTTTAAAATAATTAATCGATTAAAGTTGCTTATTGAGGAGCTGGAGCAGTGGCACAGGGCGTAAGGTGTCTGCCTTGTGTGCACTAGCCTAGGACAGACCTTGGTTTGATCCCCTGGCATGCCATATGGTCCCCCAAGCCAGGGGCGATTTCTGAGGATTAACCCCTGAGCGTCACCATGTGTGACCCAAAAACCAAAAGAAATAATTGCTTATTGAGATTCTGTAGTTTACAATGCTATTATTAATGGTTTTCTTGTGTACATAATTCCAATACCCAGCATTGTGTATACCCTCCCTCTCCTGAGGAAGTCAACGTCCCTCCCTCCCTACAACTGTGTGGCCCAGTTTCCAGTTGTGTTGTTGTATAGTTTTGTTGTCTTTGGCCCTTGTTGCTTCCTTGCTGAACATCTTTAAGCCCCATCTATGAGAGAACAGTTTGGATCTGCCCCTTCCTTCTGACTGATTTCACTCAGCATTAATCCTTCTATTCTAGTAGTGCATCTTTCAACCCTGATTCTTTGCCACAGTTCCATGTAAAATCTGTGAAAATGACACATCTTAATGGTCTTTGTGAGTTTTTTTGCAGGTTCTTAGCAGACCTTGTGATTGGGGGCTGGAATTTCAACTTCTGACATTGATTTTGTCCACATTGCCCCAAGTGGTGCTTACTCAATCCACCTTGAATTTTTTTTTCTTTTTATAATGGGGAGAAGAAAGGCAGTTTAGGCCACACACAGATGCTTTCAGGGGCTACTCTGTGCAATGTTAGGGTGAAGGTGCTACTCCCCAAGAGTGCATGGGTTTTCAGGGATTACACTTGGGACTTCAACACAGCCTCCATCTCCCTGAATCATCTCTCTGATCTGACCCTTAATTTATCCTTGCATCTCTCTTCTCAAGTTCCTGTCCTAATTCAAAAGTATCAAATATAGGTAGGAACTCTTTAGGTGCTCTATTGGTTTCCACCTGCAGAAATTTGGGATGGGGGGTAAGATTAGATGCCTTCTCCACTGCAGACTGAGTTCTTCTGCCCATCTTGCAGCTCGTGGCACTGTCCTTACCACGTGTTTGCCTGTTGGTTTGTTTTTGCGATTCTCTTAGTTCATGTCTGTGGAAGAGAGGCCCTATCATCCATAGTTTTAGTGATTTTTATATAAATGTCCAAAGTCATGTCATCATGGGATATTGCAATGACAGCAGACACTCATCGCAACTTGCCAAAACTTAACATGTGATTAACAGTGTCTGTTTCCTTGCCAAGGACATCGCTTGCTTCTGTCTTTCTCCCCAGGCCTGCTCTTGGCCTAAATGCTGAACCAATGACCTTCATCCCATTTCACAGATGGGAGATTGAGGCTAGGCTGGACGAAGGCTAAGATTCTGGGGGTGCAAGAAAGTGTGGGGCGAGCACGGAGCTTGAGCAGATGGGCCTTGTGGCAGGACACTGGATCCAGCCGGGGAGCAGTAGCAAAGCGACCTAGCCTAGAAACCAGTTCCTTCTTCCAGTGCCAAATCGGCTCAGTCTTCCATCGCGCCGCCTTGTCCCGACCCAACATCCCCAGCGCCACCTCGGCCCCCAGGCTGTTGCCATAGAAACGCTGTCGGCTGCTCAGGTGAGTGGTACCCTGGGGAGCGGGCTGTGCGCATGCGTAGCGTCCCCGTTGCTAGGCTACGCCCGACTCTCTGATTCCCGAGCTGGGGACCTGGGAATCCCGGTGTGGAAGTGCCGGCGAGACTGACACTCTGGGAAGTGAGAGTTTATACATCAGATCTCTGTTTATCCCGCCCAAAGAGCGGCCCTAACTGTGACGCCTACCTGTGACTTGGATCGAACTACCCCTTGGGCAAGGGCAAAGCAGTTATCAGCCATGTCCAACGCGTAAGTGATGGACCCCTGGGACTCCAGGCCTGCAATGGGCGTTTGCCGGCCAAGACAGAGCTTGCTTTGCATCTGCACAAATTTTCCCCTTTTCCTTCCTCTCCCTCATCCCTCACCTCTTGTTCTTTTGTTTGTTTGTTTTTCACCTTTTAGCAAATGAAGCTAAGATTTCATTCAGGTTGTCAGGAGCATGATTGTCCTTTAGAGTGTTTCTTGTACTGCTCCTCGGTACCTAGGGGAGGAACAGTTCCAGAGCAAAGCTGGGGTTCTGGGGGGACCTTATTCAGCAAGGCTGCAGGCTTCATTGGCCCTTCCCCATGGAGGATGATAGTGTTAATGCTGGGGCAGAGACCTTCTCTGCTTTTCCCCTTCACATCCAGACCATGCCCATAGAATATGCAGCCTGTGGTTACCAGCACTGGCCCAGGGCACTCAAGATTATGGGGACCCAAGGCTGACCCCTTTACAGAGCCCTGAGTGTAGGAACAAAGCAGAGGTTGGGTACAGGAGAGGAACTTTTGAAAACTTTTTGTTAAGTTAGAAAAGC
>PVKC010039660.1:0-12497 GCA_004027635.1 Crocidura indochinensis | reverse complement strand
CTGTGGAGGACAATAGGACCAGAGAGTAGGTTACAGCACTTTGAACACTGTCACATCACAGGCCAGGTGAAGGCTTGTGAATGGGGCCCATTGCTTTTCCAATGCCAGGGACTGGAGCTTTTATTTTTCCTTTTGGAACCACACCTAGCAGTGCTCAGGTCTGATTCCTGCCTCTGTGCTCAGGGATCATTCCTGGTGGGTGCTGGGAATTGAGCTGGGTCTTTCCCAGATAGGTGCTTTAAAGAGGTAGTCCAGGGCTTTTCTGCATGAGACAGCCAAGAAGATGCCAGCAAACATAATCTCTTCATGGCCCAAACCTGGTAAGCTTTCCCTACCCAATAAAGGTGAATGCTGATTCCTGCCATGTGTTTGGGCACAAGAGAGACATTAAAAAGGACTGCTGCCTTGCTCCCTGCCCACTTTTCTGCTTGAGGCAGCCAAGATGACGCCAGCCAATATAATCTCTTCAGGTCCCAAACCCAGTAATTTGTCCCCACCCAATACATGTGGAGTCAGAGGAGTGCAGCTGCTCCTCATCACTCAGTAGCCGTGAGCATCTTCCAATCCATGAACCCCACCACAGCACATAGTAAAAACCACACTACAAGCGTGGCAATGGGGAAACAATACAGGACAACCCCATGTATAGAGAATGAAGATGGTAGCTCTGATGACCTGAAAAGTACCAACCAGCTAGGTATTCTCTCAGACTTTTCTCTTCTTCAAATAAAACCACATAACTAGAACTATCTAGTCCCGCCTCCCAGTTAGAGGGGGAAATAAGGTAAGTACCAAGACCAAACAAGTGTAAGACCACTAAGTTGTAAGTTAGGCACAGAGGGGACCACCTATTCTAGCAGCCCCGGGGGAGAGGGAGGAGGATATGGGTGATAGGACGGGAATGGAGGTGTAGGGAGGACAATTTGATGATGGGAATCCCCCCCTGATTTTATGTTAATATGTACCTAAAATATTATTGTCAATAATATGTAAGCCACTATGATCAAAAATAAAAATTATATTAAAAATATGGAAGATGTTCATGGAGCTCAAAGAAAGAATAGATCGAGTTAACTCAAACACAATAAGAATCAAGAGGATATGAACATAGAAATCAGAAAACTTCATACTGAGATAACAGATCTGAAAAACTCAGTAGTTGAACTGAAAACCTCTTTGAAAAGCCTTTCCAAGGGAGTAACAGCAGCTGAGGACGGAATCATTGAGCTGGAGGATGAGATACAAAACAACTCCATATAGCAGAAGAGACCGAACTTGAGAAACATTAAGGGTTTTTATAGCCTCTGTGCGTTTTTGGTTTATTCAAGGAAGAAATCCTTCCAATTCCTTTTCTGAAGGGTAGACAGTGCTGAAGGGCAAAAAGACCCAAAAGAAGAATGGGAGGAAATAGAAACACCTGTGGGAGTTTTTTCCAGGAATCAGCAGACTGGACTGTGCAGGGTAGCGAGATTATCTGAACCCAATGTATTGAGTGACTGCTTTCTTGCATTCTCTGGACTGCATACCCAGTCTGCATATCTGGACCAAATGTTGATGCATTTCTACCGTTCTGTAATCCTTTGCTACAGTCTGAACAGGCATCCGAGGGTGAGGTACACTCCCAGCAGACCAGAGCCTCCTCCCAGGCGGCAGAAAGTAATCCCGCAAAGAAGGTAAGGCTAGCACAACGAGGCCCAGGGTGGCGTTGGATTTCACTGACCTGGGCTTTGGCAGGAACTGTTAACAAATGTACCCTTGGATGGGTTGCCTGGCCTGGCCTGAAGGCGGAGGAGGGTCCAGATGTTCTAGAACTTGGATTCCTTTTGCCGGTCACACTCCTGAATATTCATACAATGTGGCCTTGATGTCATTGATTTATATTCCCCTCTCCACCTTCATGAAGAGTGTGGTTGGACAGGCCAGCACCCTGAACAGAGCCCCCCCACACCTGCAAAATCTCTGAGAGCATCTCTTGGTGGGGGGTGGGCTGAACTCCCCATTTTGGTCCCACAGTCGTGCACCTACTTGGTCACATGGCATTTGCTCAGTAAGCAACTGCATGCACTGTGCTCTCTGCCATCTTTGCCTTCTCTCCTTTCTCCCATGCCCCCCGTAAAGAGATCAGGCCTGATGTTGCCTCCTAAAAAAGGTCTCTGACTCTTGTTTGATATTGTGTATGAATTGGGGATCCAAGCATGATGAGTATAGAGTCAAGTTCCTTGCAAAATTCATGCCACAAGGTCGCCCAGTGCAGAGTTCGTTGGGCTTCAGCTTGAAAAGGCTTGAGAACTGGGCATGTGGGAAGCCCTGGGATTCATCCCCAGAACCCCCAGAAATTAAAATAATGGTAGAAGAAAATCCCTGGGGCTTGAGATGCCGCATTTACAAGTAGAAGAAATAGTACACTGGCTACTTATCTTATACACGTGTGACCCAGGTTCTATCCCCCAGCATCCCTAATTGTCCCCTGAGCACTACCAGGAGTGATTCCTGAGTACAGAGTCAGGAGTAAGCCCTGAGCATCTCTATGTATGGACCAAACCCTAAAAGAAGAAAGAAAAAGTAAAAGGGAGGGCAGGACAGTAGGTGACTGGGTTGTGGTCCTATGTCCTAACAACTGACAAAATGAGCTGAGGAGCTTTAAGCATAATGAAGGAAAGACCCAAATAATCAGAGATCGCCTGGCGGAGCTACTGTGTCAACTTTGACTCTTGAGTGGGTCCACACCAAGTTGATGAGCCTGTGGGGACAAGGTGAGAGAAACATGGGGCCATTGGCCCAGTGGGAAGAAGCAGTTTGGTTTTGATTTTGTTTGTTTGTTGTTCCATTCTCCAGGATACTTCGTATTCTCAGCAGCCACCTTCAAAGCCCATACGCCGGAAACTGCGAGCTGAAAGTGCCACCACAGAAAGCCAGGAGCCTGCGACAACCTCTGCTGGGGGTCCACCTGCTGTATCGACTGGGAAACCCCACCCGACAGTCCAGAAGTAAGTCCCACAGATGAGCAAGGGCAGATCAGCAAATTCTTTTCCAGTCTACAGGGCTCTGTGGTCATAGCATTTCTTTATTCCTAGTTTTTGTTTGGTTTTGCTTTTAGACCATACCTGGCAGTGATCACTCCTGGGCAGTGATCACTCCTGTGCAGTGATCTGGGGACCACATGGAATGCTGGGGATCAAACCTGGGTTGGCTGCATGCAAGACATGTGCCATCCCTGTTGTACTATCGTTTTGGTCCCCCCATTCCTTTATTTCTAGGCAGGCTGTGGTGCTTTACAATAGTGATTTTACCTTTCTCACTTCTGTCTGTCTCTTGGTGGGACTTTTAGAGGTGTTGGACTTAACCTGCCTCAAGGAGGTTGTGGGGTATTTCATTACACTTGATTTTATTCCCTTCCTCTGCTTCAACTCCATTGTGTCATGTTAGCACACATTTTCCTAGGAAGGAAACTAATCATAGTAGCAATGGTATTTTACTTCTTTTCGCATCTTGTCCCATGTTCTCCTAGGGTAGATGCGTTTGTGACCATGAGGTTCAACTTCCAATCAATGAAGCATGTCACTTCTTTTTTGGGAACTAGAGACTCCCATAAAGTATTCAGGGGGCTCGAGAACCACTCTTGGCAATACTCAGCTGAGCATGTGTGGACCTGAGAGTTGGTGGATAGGTCTGTTGCCGTAAAGCTACCCACATTCAGCAGTGCTTGGGCCACCAGGATCACATGGACAGTGCTGGAGGCCTCCTGGGCTATGCTCAGTAGTGCTTATGGGACCAAATTGAACTTAGGAACTTGTGTGTGCAAGGTGTGTGCTCTGACCACTTCAGCTGTCTCCCCAGCTCCAATGTATCACTTCTTTTGAGGGCTTTCACTGTATAATATCATGCCCTCTGCAAATATTGACAGTTTGACCTTTTCATTTGATACCATTTTCTCTTTTCCTTTTCTCTCTTTTCACCCAACCACCCTTCCTCCTTTCCTGTTCTGGGGCTATACCCAGCAATATTCAGGGCATAACCCTGGCTCTCCTATCAGGAATACTCATCATGGTGTGCTGGGGTTTTGAGGATTGCACTCAGGTTGCCCCAATATTCACAGGGTTGTGCCACCACTATTATGATAATGATATCACTATCAGGATAGTGTCCTCATCTTGAAAGAAAATTCCATGCTCTGTTTTTTTCTTGACAATCTCTATTCTACCTTTTTCTTTCTAGATTTGCCTGCTATAAACATTTTGACTAAACAGAATCATGCAACATGTGGTCTTTTGCACCTGACTTCTTTCACTCAGCATAGAGTATTTGTTGTTGTTATTTGTTTGATTTTGGCTTTGGGGCCACACCTAGCTGTGCTCAGGTTCTTACCTTGGCTTTGCTCTCAGGTATCACTCCTGGTGGGCTCTAGGAACCATAAGGGATGCTGGGAAATGAACCTGGGTTTGCTGTATTCAAGGCATGCACCTTACTTAGTATACTATTGCTCTGGGCCCCAATACAATGTTTGTAAAGCTTAACCTTGGTATCCTATGTGTTAGAAATGAATTCTTTGGTCTTGCTGAATATTTCTGTTATATGGCTCTACCATATTTTAGGTGATGATTCGTCAGTGGGCAGACATTTGACTTTCGACTTTGTAAGCTATTAACAATAATGCCAATTATTGCATGCACTGGTTTTTGTGTGGATTTATGTTTTCATTTATCTTGAGTATATACTAGAAGTCAAATTTCTGGATCATATGGCAAGTTAATATGTAACACTTTGAGAAGCTGCCAAACTGTTTTCCACAGTGACAACAGCATTTTGCAGTCCTGTTAGTGATGAATGAGGGTTTGGATTTTTCTGCGTACTTGCCCACGTTTGTTATTATACATTTTGTTGTTGTAGAGGAGGTGTGAAATAATATCTTGCAGTTTTTATTTGCTGCTGCCTCCACCTCCTTTTCCTCTTCTTCCCTTTTCTTCATATTTCTTCTTTCTTTCTCCTCCTCCTCTTCCTCTTTTATATGTGACAGTGCTCACATATTGAAAGAAAAAAGTAGAATAGAGATTGTTGAGGGAAAAACAGAGTGAAAGTTAAGAAAGAGCATAGAATTTTCTTTCAAGATGAGGACACTATCCTGATAGTGATATTATTATCATAATAGTGGTGGTTACAACCCTATGAATATACTAAAAACCACCAAATCATCTGCTTATCGGGCCAACCTGAGTTCAATCCCCAACACCCCAGTTCTGTTTGGAGGGATCACTCCTGGTCATTCCAGGGTGGGGAGAAACTACCATATTTTCTGGCATATAAGACTACCAGGCGTATAAGACGACCCCTTAATTTTACAGTTAAAACGTAGGTTTAGGCCTATATTCACTGTATAAGACAAAACATTCCTGTGCTGCAACTGTATGTACTACAGTGAATCAATCACAACAAGCAAAGGTTCAAAAGCTATTCTGTAATAGACTTCCTCTCTGACTCTAGCCAGTCTGAGCAGGCTTTTTACAGTGTAGATTTGGGTACAGAATATTGTATAATTTGCATGCATAAAAAGCCTGCTTGGATTGGCTGAGTTAGAGAGGCGTTCTGAGCAGCCTTGCAGTGATTGGTGTAGGATCAAATTGGAAAATTCATTTCATGGCAATATCCAGACGATTTTTGTTTAGTGGCATATTGAAATGTTTTTTGGGATATGTTCGGCATATAAGATGACCCCAATTTTCAGTTGACTTCTTTTTTTTCATTTCAAAAGTCGTCTTATATGCCGAAAATGGGTATATGCAGTGCAGAGAATGAACTGCTTACAAAGTAAGTCCCTTAGCCCATATATCTCTCCAGACTCAGATATGCATTTCTTTTTGAAACATCTTAATAATATTGACCATCATGCCATGCACTTATTGGCCATTTATATTCCTTCGCTGAAGAAATGTCTACTCAAATCACTTGCCAGTTTCATTTGGATTATTTATTTTTTTATATTTAGTTAGGTTTCAAATATATATTTTGGTTATAAGTTCCTTGTCAGATACAGGATTCGGCAGTGCTTTTCACCCCTTCTGTAAGTTCTTTCTGTTTTGTTATTTTCTGTTTCTATCTGCATCCAGGACTTTCTACATGTGAGGCTCGGATCCACTATTGAGTCCACATTCTGGGAACTTTGGACATTTTTTTCATTCTTGGGGATTGAAACAAACTTACTGATTTTTGGATTGTTTGCAACATGAACAATTTTGATTGGATGACGTCCAGTGGATGACTTCCTTGTCACTTGTGTTCTTGGTGTCTTATCAAAGAAAACTTCACCACCACTTTCGGGCTCAGGAGGGTGTATTCCTAGATTTGCTTTCCTAGTTTTAGGTTTTACTTGAAGCCTGTGATCTATTTTGAGTTCAGCTTTGTGTATAGTGTGAAGATGGGGATCCAACTTTCTTCTTTTGCACATGGTTACTCAACTGTCCAAATACCATTGGTTGAAAGGTAGTATTACCTTTGATTTTCCTGTTGAATGACTGTACCCCCCGTTCTCTTACTGTTTAGGTGACACCTATGAACAGGCTAAAAGGGGTTTACTAGTAACATAGATAGTACTGTCACTTATAAGAAGCTAAGCTTCAGGGATAGGGAACTTACTATAATGTAGTTCTTTGCCCAGGCCAGTTTATTTTGGAGTGATAAGAAGTGACTTAGCATTCTTTTTGTATATCTGGTTTAAGGCTACACTAAGTGATAATTAGGGGTTTCTCTTGACTCTACATTCATAAATTCTTCCTTGTGGTGCTCAAGGACCACGTGGGATGCCAGAGATTGAACCCGGGTTGGCTGCTTCAAAAGCAAGAGTCCTACCCATTGCACTATCTCTCTGACTCCCATTCTTCATTTCTTTTAAGCCTTTGGGAAAGAGACAGTGAGACACATGATGGTTCATCTCTACTGCATTTTTTTCAACCAGGGCTCTGGGAAAGAACTAAAAGCTAGTGCTCAGAGACAGCACCACTGTAGCAAGCTAACTAATTTTCATTTATAGTGGCCCTTGCTTTGTGTTATTTAGTGGGTAAGTTGAGAAAAGAGGTACATGTTGTGCTCTAAATCCTCTATGAGAACATTAGTGATAAAAGTAAAAAACAATTTACTAATTTCCAAATGGAAACAAACATCAGAGCTGGCCTATTATACAAGGAACACATTCTCCTTCAGATAATATCATTGTCTGCTTACTCTTAGGGCAGATGAACTAATAAAATGCTCCCTCCAGAGGGCTGCTGAGTTCATGTTATGAGTAATGTACACCTCTCAGATTGGTCCTCATTAATGAGCTGCCTATTAAGACAGAAGTGGGTTTTCCTCAGAAATAATGTGGCATCCTTGGATTTGTTCCCATGTCTCATGAATTTACTAGGGATGAGCCATGAAAAAGAAAAAGACTTGTTCAAGCCATTTGAGGATATCTAGTGTGGTACTGTGTTCTGATTAAAATGGGGCTGGCATTCAGGGTTCTCTGTGACTTTGAGTAAGAAGAGATTTGTGAAGGCCATTGGAGATATCCAGTATGGCATGGTGCTCTGACTGAAATGGAGCCGACCTTTAGGGTCTCTGTGACTATGGGAAGGTATTCAGAAACACCCCAGGGCCATCCTGGACTCCTGCTTGCCTTCCAGAGTCTGCTTACCTCACTTCTGCAGGCTCTCCAGTCCTGATACGTCTGTGGGGCTGCGGAGTGGCATGCTTGATAGAAACTATTTCAAAGTTGAGAAAAAAGCAGTACAAGTTTCATTTGTTGGCAACTGTGCTCAAATTCCTAGGAAGAAATGTGTTTAAATATTTAAATTGCCTTACTTTCTATATAAATTTTAGATTATTTCTGTCTTGAGTTACAAAAGTCTTGCTAGAATATTGATAGAAGTTGTGTAAAGCATACAGTGTACCTTTATGATAATCTTTTTATTTGCAATTTTACTATGTTGAGTCTTTCCAATCCATGAACATGTTTCTCTATTTACTTTGATCTTACTTCGACTTTCATTAGTCTGTGTAATGTTCAGCATGTAAGTTCTGTACATGTCTTTCTATATCTGAGGATTTCAATTTCATTTTGGGGTTTTGTTAGTTGATAACATATTTAAAATTTTGATTTCCAAATGTTTACCGTTAGCATATGATTGCTTTTGGTATGCTTTTCATATTGTGAAAACTCCTGTGTATCCTTGCTGAAGTTACATGTTAGTTCTAGAAGTGTTTTTCTTCCCTCCCTGGGTCTGTCAGGAAGGCCTTTGTGCCTGCAGGTGGCACCAAAAATTAGATCACAGCATCACGCTACCCTGAGTCTAAGTCATTGAGTTATCTCTGGGCACACTTGGCAATGCTCAAGACTTATTTCTGGTTCTGTGCTCAGGGCTTACTCCTGACTGTGTGCTCAGGGGTCATTCCTGGTGGTGCTTGGGGAATGATTTGTGATGGATCATTCCTGGTGATTCTTAGGGAATCATTTGTGGTCTGGGAGTAATTCAGGGTTAGTCACAGGTCAAGCACCTTTTTGTCTTGGGACACTATATTTCAGCTTGATCCTGGATTTTAACTATATTACCACACTATCTTTTATTTTTCTTATGCCCCATAAATGAGTGAGATTATTCTATGTGTATACCTCTCCCTCTGAGTCATTTCACTCAACATAATACTCTCCATATCTATCCATGTATAAGCAAATTTAAGGACTTCATCTTTCCTAATAGCTGCATAGTATTCAATTGTGCAGATGTACCACAATTTCTTTGGGCACTCATCTGTTCTTGTGCACTTGGATTGTTTCTAGATTCTGGCTATTGTAACTAGTGTGGTGATGAACTTAGGAGTGCAGATGACATTTTTGTATTGTGTTTTTGTGTTCCTAAGGTATATCCCTAGGAGTAATAATGCTGGACCATATGGGAGCTCAATTTCCAGTTTTTTGAGGAATCTCCATATCGCTTTCCATAAAGGCTGGACTAGACAGCATTCCCACACCAGCAGTGAATGAGAGTCCCTTTTCCCCAAGTATCCAACAGTCCACTGATTGTTCTTATTCTTTGTGATGAGTACTAGTCTTTGTGGTGTGAGATAATACCTTCTCATATAATATAAATAACTTACTTAGAAACAAATGGAAAGCAAGAACTTTGAGAAGACCCAATTCCCAGCTATTCTTCAAGCTGTAAAATGGGAATGGCCTCAGTTGTTAATAATTCATCTGGACAAATTCGATTCATTGGCTAAGTGCTTGCTGGCCTGTCTGCCAATCTGTACTTTATTCTTGGAGCTGTGGAACATTAGGCTCTTGTCAGCTGAGTATTTCTCATGAATCATAGCATTCTGACCTGCAAGAGTTCAGAACTTTACGTTGTGTTTCCTTGAGCTGTTTGTCCTTTCCTGCAGGCAGTCTTCCAAGCAGAAGAAGGCTATTCAGACTGCTATTCGCAAAAATAAGGAGGCCAATGCTGTACTCACTCGATTGAACAGTGAACTCCAACAGCAGCTCAAGGTAAGGAGCTTCATGAATTTGGATGACCAGGCCTGGTACATTTGCCTGGTATCTGCTTTAATTTCATGGATTTTGGGGGAGAGTTGTTTTTGGATTTTGTGGTCATAGCTGTTAGTGCTCAGGGATCACTCCTGGTGATACTTGGGGCATGACACGGGTGCTGCAGACCAAAACAGGATTAACTGGGGCCCGGGAGATAGCATGGAGGTAAGGCGTTTGCCTTTCATGCTAAAGGTCATCGGTTCGAATCCCGGTGCCCCATATGGTACCCCGTGCCTGCCAGGAGCATTTTCTGAGCATGGAGCCAGGAGTAACCCCTGAGCACTGCCGGGTGTGACCCAAAAACCAAAAAAAAAACAGGATTAACTAAGTGCAAGTCAAATACTTTACACCTCGAAGGATCCCTCTGGTCCAACAAATGCAATTGAATTGATTTTTTTTAAATTTTTCTTATTTTGCTCTCTACCATGTTGAGCCCAAGTGTTATGCATATGAGCTGTGTGCTTTTCCACTGAACTACATCCCCCGCTAATGTGTTTTTTGGAACAAAGTCTAAACCCAGTGCCTCATATATGTAAGGAATTTCCACTGAGCTAGATTTCCAGCTTTCATTGGTGGTTTTCATGAATATTGTTCCATGAAGCTTCATGAGTTAGTTCAAAAGGCCTAGAGGAATATGAGTAGCTCTACTATGCAGGCTGTATCTGGTATGTTAGTAGTTTAGAGTATGCATTTAAAAAGCTGATCGAAGCATTCTTTACTGTGCAGAGCTTCTAGGTAAAACCTTAGTTTTCTTAGATCCTTACTGATGCTAGACATCTTTCAGCAGAAGTGATGGAAATGGTTCCATGTTACCTTCTCCAAGATGTCACCTCTGTACTTATCAACTGCTTTTCATCATTATTAGTCCTTCTTGTATTTGTTCTAACAAAGAATTGTAGAATATGAGGCATTTATATTTTTAGTATCGAGAGCTCTAACTCTGAGGTCAAGGTGTTGATAGAGCTGTTTTCTCTCTCTTACCTCTCCTCTCTTTCTCTCCTCTCTTTCTCTCCTCTTTCTCCTCTCTCTCCTCCCCCTCACCCACTTTCTGAAGACTCTTGGGGACTGGTTGTTGCTGGCAATCTTTGGTGTTTCTTTTTTTGGGGTGTGTGTGCACATGGCACTCCTGGTTTTATGTTTAGGTATTTATACCTGGTAGGCTCAGGGAACCATATTTGAAACCAGTTCCAAATCAGCTACATGCAAGGTAAGCACTCTACCCATTGTACTATCTCTCTGGCCCTTTGGGCATTCTGGACTTAGAAATGCATACCATCCATTTCTGTATCCACTATCATCTTCATTTTTGGATCTGGGTCTAAATATCTCTTACTGTGCCTTTCTCTTATAAAGATACCGATCATTAGACTAGGACTCACCAATAGAAACCAGTGTCTCATTTTAGCATGCCTAGATAGCATCCACAGAAATTCTATTTCCACAGTAGTTCACATTCATAGGGATTGAAACTATACTCTCTATCTTTTCAGAGGACAGAGTTCTATACACTACACCCCGAGTCTCTCTACTGGATAATTTCCACCCACATATAAAAATACTTCAGCATTGCCCATTAACTTTGACTCCTCTTACTTCTCCCTTCTATTAACTTTATCAGCAAGTCTAAGTGATTCTAGATAAATATCACAAATTCTCTCACTTCTATCCATCCATATTATAACTGCTACTCTGATCTATGCCATTTTTCTTTCCTACTTCGATAAACTCCCAGTTGTCCCTTGCTTCTACTCTTGCTCTAATATGATCCATTCTTTACATAGTAGAGTAAAACTTTGAATTCGGCTTCCCTGATGCAAAGCCAATCCCTCCCACTCTATCTTTCCTTCAAATTGCATTCACAGGCAGGGCTTCTGGCCTGTTAGCCCCTGGTTTTCTTTTCCTGCTGTTGCCTTCTTTCGTACCCTCGGCTCTGCTACCCAAGTCGACTTGTTCATTAAATTCTAGCTCCTCTTTTCCCTTGCTTGCTTGCTTGCTGACCTCTGCACTATTGCCAGATCCATTTTTAGGGTACAATCTCAGAATTTGAGCTCATATACAGAATTCTTTCCCATCACGGCAGAGTCTACTCAGTGTGGTCTTTGTATGTGCCCAACTTTCCCTGCCAGGGACTTTACTTTAGGGCCAAAGTTTGAATTGAATTGAATTGATTGAATTGAATTGAATTGAATAACAGATTACTAGTTCTCTTTCCTGCATTTAACTAAGAAGTCATACCTTAAATTCTGATTTGCATAGGAACCTAGATGAAAGTTTGGTAGATGAACAGTTCTTTTATTCCTTATACTTGACTGAGTATGGAATTATATTAGAAATGGGAGGCTGCAGATAGAAATGTAGTCCAGGTGGTTCACTATCACTATATAGGAGTCTGGTTTTCCTTTTATTCTCTCTCTCTCTCTTTCTCTCTCTCCCTCCCTCCCAATAGGCCTTTCAAAGTTGAATTTTTGGTGTTTTGGAGGCCATACCTAGCAGTGCTCAGGGATTACTCCTGGCTCTGTGCTCAGAGGTCACTCCTGGCAGTGCTAGGGGGCAAAACAGGGTTGGCCACATGTGACACAAATGTCTTACCTGTTGTGCTATCTCTCGCTCAACCTTTTGATTTTCAATATCATTTTCTATTAGTCATCGATCTTATTAAAACCAAGGGTGAGATTAAGGTAGTGGGAGAAAATCAGAGGCTATGTCAGTCATTTTCATGTCATCATCTTTAGAAAGGAGGTGAGAAGATTCATATAGCAGGGTGGCAGGCTATAAAATCAATACACAGAAATCAATGGCCTTTTTATACACTAACAATGATAGGGAAGAGAAGGAAGATAAGAAGGCAATTCCATTCACAATAGCACCACACAAAATCAAGTATCTTGGAGTCAACTTGACCAAAAATACGAAGGACCTATACAAAGAAAATTATAAAGCCCTG
>PVKC010039659.1:0-12513 GCA_004027635.1 Crocidura indochinensis | reverse complement strand
GCAAACGTGGCGGAGAATTCCCCTACCTTTTGCAGCCACCTGGAGTCTGGGAAACGAGCGGAGGTGGGGCGCAAACATGGGGGAGACTTCCCCTACCTTTTGCAGCTGCCTGGAGTCTGGGAAACGAGCGGGGGTGGCTAACATGCAATTCTTACAGCACAAATTTTATGTTTTAGTAGGACAAAATCTAGGGGATAAACAAATAATAAGGCATATTTAAAAAACAAACAAAGAGAGATAAGAAGATTGCACCGTGAGTCTTACATATTGCCTTTATGTGTTTGATCTCCATCACTCCAAGTGGTCCTCTGAGCCCATCAGTAATCTCTAAGCACATAGCTAGGAGTAAGCCCTGAGCACATTTGGTTTAGGACACATTAAATTAAACATCATATAAATATGCTATGCAGACCTCAATATCAGACCTAAATCTGTAAGTTACATGGAGGAAAACAGGTAAAACTTACCATGGTAATGAAGTTAGAGATATCTTTTAAGGATAAAATACGACTGATATATATAAAGCAAGTGAGAGAAATGGTAAACATATTGAACTATATTAAGTTAAGAAATTTTGTATCTCCAAAGAAATAGTGACCAGAATACAAAGACAGTACATATATTGAGTCGATTGTTTGCCTGCACTCCTACTATCAAGTGTTAATATCCAAGCTCTGATAGAAATTTATGAGAAAAAACATTAATGTGGAGATAGGTCAGGGAATAAGTTACTGTGATTTACAATGGAAGAAGTGGTACTCAAGAAGAGGAGGAAGTTTGAAAGAAAATAAAGTGAGATATTATACCATGACACTACTGTATTGTAAATTGCAGTGTCTAAGAAAACAAATGTACCTGCCATAGTTACAGTCTGGGAGAGCCAGAAAGAAACAGTGGACATTGGTGGACGGAAATGCAAACAGATGAAGGGACTCTTTATGGAATATTGTACTCCTGAAACACAATCATAAGTAACTTTGTAACTTTGTAATTCATAGTAAAATTCATAGTAATTCATAATAAAATTTAAAATAGACTGAAAAATATATATAAAATTAGTATATATTTTATTATATTCATTTTACAAAACTGAGTTAACAAAAATATAGCCTATCACTCACAAAATCAAATAACTAGGGAATATCTATGATAACCTAGAACCTGCATGCCATTTAGAAATAAAAGTTATTTATTGTATTGTACAAATAATATATATATATACATACAGAGTTCAGAAAATTTATACAGAGAAAAAACTAAATTTATATAGAGAAGAAACTAATATTAAAGATGTCTTCAGTAATGTGGCATTAATGTGTTTCTTTATTCATATTTATTTATCTAATTATTTGGTTTTGAGCCAGCCCCAGTGGCACTCAAGGGTTACTTCTGGCTATGTGCTCAGAAATCACTCCTGGCTCAGGGGACCACATTGGATACCGGAAAATTGAACCTGCATCAGTCCTGGGTCAGCCTTGTGCAAGGCAAATGACCTACTGCTGTGCTACCACTCCATACCCACTTTATTCATCTTTATTAAATTAAATTAAACTTTTTTTTAATTGTACATTATATAATAGGTTTCCAATAGTGTTTACTCTTAAAATGTTGATGCAAAATGTTTCTTCAATTGATTTTAGAAATGCAATTATGTCAGGCAAATCAAGAATATGAAAATACATAGATTATTTAAGGTCAATTATTGAGACTTAAATTTCTGAGACAAGCAGCCTTCTGTAATACCATGTCTATGATTTAAATGGTTTGAAATTCCTATGTACAATTTAAATATGCAAGAACTTTAAACATTCTTTATGAATTTTTTCAGATTATATATTTTAAAAAATTGTAACTTAATGACTTTCTCACTGCTCTGTTTACTCTTAAATTGATATTAACATAATTATTTCTTGTTCATTAATTTTTATTATTTATTTTAATTTTCTATTTTACAGTTATAAATTATATTATTTTTTTTGTGGTTTTTGGGTCACACCAGGTAGTGCTCAGGGGTTACTCCTGGTTCCATGCTCAGAAATTGCTCCTGGCAGGCACAGGGGACCATATGGGGAGCCGGGATTCGAACCAATGATCTTTTGCATGAAAGGCAAACGCCTTACCTCCATGCTATCTCCCGGGCCCCTATATTATGGTTTTAACATTTTTTTCTCTAATGCAAATTTGATCTCACATTTGTCTAGTCAACATCTAGAATTCAATAAATAAGCTCTATTATTGAGATGATCATTTAAAGATTTGATTATTCCCACTTATATGTTTAAAAGCAAAGCTTAATTTATTACTATATTTTTCATTATATTCCATGTTAATAATATGCAATCATATATATTCTTATCTTTTTATTTTAAAGATCTTTTATTTTAAATGGTGATTCCAAAAAGCGGATCATAAACAATTCTTATAAATAAGAGTACAGACACTATATTTTAATTTCTGAATTTGTTAAATGTTTAAATCTATCTTTTTTGAAGCTGAGGCATACTAGTGATGCTGAGAAGTCTGTACTCAGAATTATTCCTGGTGGTGTTGGGGGACTATATGGAATGCCAGTTATCTGCTAGGTAAATGCCCTACCCACTGTATTATTGCTTTGGCCATTCAAATCTATCTTTATTAAACATAAAGGATGGGGAAAACAACACAATGAATAAGGAACTTGAATTGCACCTGGGCAAATGATATTCAATGCCAGCATCTCATATGGTACCCAGAACCCACAAGGTGTGATCCCTGAATGCATAGCCAGAAATAACCCTAAGCATTGCTATGTGTTGCAACAACAACAACAACAACAACAACAATAGCAACAACAACAAAAAACACGAAGAAGAATTTGATAAAATATTTCCTGAAGCCATGTGCAAGACATTGATTTTTATACTTTTGATATTGATCTAAAATTATATACAGTCCAAAATTGTCATTTATTATTTTTTGGCAAATAGTATCTTTTTCAATTAATTAAAAATTAGTCTAAAGCAAGATAAATCCATATTCCAATAAGTCTTATTTTAGTCTTCTCAATAAAATTTTGATGTAATTATGCAGATAAATGTTTTTAAGTCCTGATTTATCCTACTTAATCCAAAGCAAACAATAACAGCATTAAAACTGCATTACTATATAATCTCATGTAAATTTTCTTACTGCCAAGGGTGGAAATAAATTAGAATATTCTTCCAACCCATTGTCCTATATTACTTCTGGATTATATTAGATCTTTTGGGTGTGTGTGAGGGAGGTGTGAAGACAACTTATTTAAAGCACCTGGATTTCATCAACCTTTAGTTTTTATTGGTATCTCCAAATATTTTTTATTATATATACTCTTAGAACATAAATTTCTATGTGAGTTACAGAAATACAACCTACCTGCCAAATAAATCTAATAAATACAAAGCACAAAGGGCTTTGTAGAGGTTTGTCATATAAGTGAGTCAGATCCCAAAGTTGCAAGTAGTATAACTTCTTGATCTTTCATATTCGAGAAAAAATTTCCTTTTTGAGCAAGTGCATGTAAAATGACAACTACCGTATTAGAACAATTCAAAAATGCTATAACACAGAATAGGAATTGCTTTTCTTTTTATAATGGCTTTATGACTTTACTATATATTCAGTTAAATTTTTATTGTCAGCAATATCAGTTGCTTGAAACACAGTGTAAGCCCAAAGCAAATTACTCACAGATTTGCCAATTTACTAAGATACCAGCTTTTAAATTCACAACACAAATAGCAGTAAACAACAGTGTATATTCAACTCTAAGTGTTACCGAGTCCCATTATAGAACAAAAAAAGACAATACATACTTATTTCTTGTCTTGGCTGGAGTTTATTAACAATGACTGGAATGTCAATTTTATTAAGCCATAACATTTCTTAGGATCAGATACGATTGCAGCAGTCTCCTCTATTTTAAACTCTTGAATAATTATATATTTGCGTTTCCTTCATATTTGTTAAGTCTCATGATTAGTTTTCTAGGCTTTTCATGATGTATCTATTCAAAGATTCAGTCGAGTCTTTTGTATGCATACTTTTAAGTTGACTTTGCTGAGACTTTTATGAAATCTATGTCTGGTGTTAAAAATTTTTGAAAGAACATTCTTTATCCTTTGATATTTGTTTAATGTATCAATTAATGAGTATATCCAATATAACATGTAAAAATTCACCTCAGAAAAGACATCTGCGGAATTCATCTCTGCTCCTCTTTGCTTCATTTTCTTTCATAAAGATAAAAATACATAGACAGTTTGGAATTGAGTTATGATACACTGATCTAGTTTTACTTGCATAAATCTGTATTTCCAAAGGTGCATTTTCCTTCTGCAATTCTATATTATCAATAATTTAGTGTTTTATATTCCCTCCTTGTTATAACTCAGGCGCCTTTATAATTATTAAATACTCTGACTTACCTGATTAATATAAAATATGGTTTCATATTTCAATATGTATTGGAAGACTTTTGTCTTTACATTTGTCAATATCTGCTTTAAATTTTTAAGTTGCTTTAGCAAGTCAAATGCATTAAATTTGTCCAATTTGTAATTTTTTTAAATGTAGTTTTTATTTTAATCATAGTGGCTTACATATCATTGACAATAATATTTTAGGTACATATTAACATAAAATCAGGGGAATTCCCATCACCGAATTGTCCTCCCCCCACCTCCGTTCTATTCCTACCTCCTATATCCTCTTTTTTGTTTGCTTGGGGCGACATCTGACAATATTCAGGACTTATTTCTGGTTTTCCTGGCTCTGCACTGGGATCATGCATGATCTCTGATCAGAACTCAGGGACCATATATGGGATGCTGAGGATTCTAACTGGTTAGATTCATCGAAAGAAAGCTGCTTATCTACTGTGCTTTCTCTCTGCTCCCTAGTCTACAGCTTTAAATAAAGATCAGGAACCTGCATCTTCAGAATCGTATGCTTCTAGGGATAATGAAACTTTTTAGTTAAAAAAAAGGGGGAATTGCCACAGTCCCTGATGTTTTAGCACCACTTTTTCTATTTATAGAGAGAAGAAGCAGGGTTTTTATTTGAATGATAAAATTAGGGTTTTTGTTTGTTGTGTTTTTGTTTCTGGGCCACATCCGGTGACACTCAGGGGTTACTCCTGGCTATGAGCTCAGAAATCGCTCCTGGCATGGGGGACCTTATGGGACTCCAGGGATCAAACCGAGGCTCTTCTGAAGTCAGCCTCTTGCAAGGCAAACGCCCTACCACTGCGCCACCACTCCAGCCTCCAAATGAGTTTATTTTAGAATAAACAAACAAAGCGAATCAGATTGACTTGTGCATTCATGATTATATTGACATGCACTTCCCCAATAAGCCTATGACCTACTTCCCCACCATATGATCTATATGACCTACATATGACATCCTGTTGATTTCATCTGGAGGTGGAAATGGTATCAATATCTAAGATGTAGGTATGTTGCTTCCTATAGTTTGCTGATTTGTATATGCATATGCATTATCCTTATATTCCCTGAATATCTTTAAATAGGACTATATTAATAGTCACTTATGTCTTTGATTGTTCTCTCTTGAACCATGGCTTCTTATCAGTCAAAAAATGCTCAAGGAAAGATTTTTAAGGAAAGAATCTGACCTCTGTATGTGTTAGAGTTTTTATATAATTTTGCTCAGAAACTTATAATTACCAAAATGAAACTATAACTCTTTCCACTGTCCAGATATGTTAATGAAATTTTAAAAAAGTTAAATATCAGCCTCAAGATCTTAGAGATAATAAGGGACAGTCAGGATTTAAATAAATATAGAACTCCTGCCTCAACAGCCTGCTTTTTTTTTGTCAAATTACTTTTCTTTAATAGTTTTACACTTAAGATTACCTTGTGTTTTATTCTTTGTGTATTTCATTTCTCCCTTTTTAAAATGATTGATTCTAAAGACATGATTTATGTTATATCCGAATCAAATTTCACATTAGTAGGTGTTTGAGTGCTGTTTTTATTTGCTGTCATAGACATAATTAAAACTTTTATCAGAAAAGAGAAAATACTTTACTCCAAGTATATTTAATGTACAACATAGCTTGACACCTCCTTTCTAAAATGTCATCCTTCATATATCCAACAAATTTTTACATTTTCTTTTGTATTGTTATATGTTGTAGCTAATAAGTGGTCATTGTATGTGTTTGAATGTAATTTTATAATTCTTAAAAATCTATATTAAATTATTAAAATACCACTCATTGTTATCTCTACTAGGACATTCTAAAATCATGTAATAATTTTAGTCTTTTGAATCATAAAAAAGATTGTAGAAGATTAAATCCAAGAATTTCTGGATAATACTAACCAATGTATATCCTTGGCAGAAAGAAAATGGTACATTCAATAACTTTATTGCTTTATGCATATATAGGGGATTTCTGAGGTGTGCTCAAGAGTCATCAACTCTAGTGATTCTGATTTGGCAATAGCTCAATGAGAAGGATTTAATGGTCCATATTAAGTCCTGCAGTGACAGGACTTACTCAGCCAATTCTGAGAATATCTAGGGTCTCTGGGGCTTCACCTGGAAATATTCAGAGAACCATATGGTGATACAGACCAAACCAAGTAAGCCAATTCATTCACTTTGAGCTACCACTTTATATCATTTTAATGACATAAGTTTATTTTTTCAGAAATATTTTTGAAAATATATATTAAATAGACTTCAGGTTAACTTTTATTCCCTCAACATATAAAATTACACTCATGAGATACTAAGGGATTAGAAAAGACATAGTTGGGGCCCGGGAGATAGTATGGAGGTAAGACATTTGCCTTTCATGCAAAAGGTCATCGATTTGAATCCCGGTGCCCCATATGGTCCCCCATGCCTGCCAGGAGCAATTTCTGAGCATGGAGCCAGGAGTAACCCCTGAGCACTGCCGGGTGAGACCCAAAAACCAAACACCAAAAAAAAAAAAAAAGAAGAAAAGACATAGTTTTATTTAGAGAAATGGAATGAATAAATCCCTAACTGAAACATTAATGGTTGAGTTGGGTCATTTCTGTTTGTGTTCTGGAATTACTCCTGGTTCTGCATTCAGGTAACATTTTTAGTGTGTTCAGGGGACCATAAGTTCTTGGGTTTGGTATCATATGAGGTGCTGGGATATACCTTAAATTGACACCTGCAACACTAATGCTTACCCTCAAAACTATTATTTTGGCCCCAGTAACACCAATTTTTAAACCTTGTGTATTAGGGCTGTAGAGATAGTACAATGAACATACACTTGCTTTGCACACAAGCAATGCAGGATTGATTCCAACATTCCATAAGATTTACTGACAACTTCCAGGAGTAGTTACTATGTACAGAGTCAGGAGTAACTACTAAGCACCATTGGTTTATTTGTCTCAAACAAAACAAAACAAAAATAATAAAAAAATATTGCATATTATTTCTAATGATGGCTTCCTACAAAGATATTATTAAAATACTCTAAAATCTTGCTGTGGCACACATCTGTTGACTTATGCTTTATGGCCCTTCTTCTTACTTTACCCTCCTAATTGTGGATTGTTGTATGCTACTGATTCAGCCTCAGAAGGACCCCAGCCCAAAGACACTTCCCTCATGGCTACACATATTTTCACAAACCCAACAAGACACAATGTGTGATGGAAAAAAATGTCCCAGATTCCACGCCCCACAAAAATATCTCAAAATACTCAATGGGAAGCCTATATTTCTTTTATGTATTTAATACCTCTATAATAATACCTCCTAGTCTGTTTATCTCCAAAAGTAAGTTAGCCTCATAAACAGCATTTTTTCTTTAATGTCTTTTTAAAATGTATTTTTATTTATTACTTCTATTATATATGTATATATACAAGAATATATATATATATATATATATATATATATATATATATATCCTTGTTCTCTCTCTAACCTTACCTGTTTTGTTTCTGCTCAGTACAAAGACCTACAAGAAAAACCTTGCCTGTGATAAAAGCTTGGGTCAAAACCAGGGCACAGAGATTGTGCAGACTATCATTCTTACCTCCAAATCCACAACAATACAATATATCGCCATATCCTTTTGCATAGGCACTCTAAATAAAGGGAAATGTTATGCATAGAAACAAGTTCTTATCTACTAGGATAAGGACCCATACTTTTCATAACACAGGGACGCCTCCCACTCTGAACATGTGTCATGTGGACCCAATTTAGACTACATGTAATTGGACAGCTACTGTCTAACTCAGAATCCCAGATCCCAGACATGGAACCAATACAGGTCCCAGCAATACCACCGGGAACCAAACTCCTCCTGGGGAAACTCGGAATACTCTCCCTGCACCAGCTTGCACCAGTTTTAACATGACATCCTGACATAAGGAAACGGCAACTTCTTGAGCTAAAAGAGGTCTGCCATATCTCATCACCTAATGATATGATACAATCAGGAGACATGTCATTCTTTGCCCTAAGCAAAAACCAAAATCGCTATCTACAGAAGGCTGACTTTGACAAACATGGACTGGACAGAATCCATTGAGGGACCAATGAGGAAGTTTCTAGCCTAGGCCTCACCTAGGATTCTTACAAAAACCAAGATCTCTAACTCCAGAGGTCTGAATTTGACAGCTGCGACTGAACAGAACTTCTGGAACCATGCTGAAAGACTATCTTGAGCCTAGTAACTAAGCTCTGTCCTAGGATCTGAGCAAAAATCAAGACTACTAATTACAGAAGACTGATTACAACAACACTGATGGAACAGAACTCCTAGAACCGTAAAGAAAAACTTTCTTTGAGCCTTTGCCCTATGACCTACGCAAATAACAAGAGCTCCAGCTACTGAGGCGTGATATCATCACCCACATCTGAGTGGAAAGTTTCCTGCCACCATAAAAAGACCTTGGTTGTGTAAATGAGTGAGTGTGGAACCTGTAGTTGTTCCCATGGCAGTATGCTTTAAGGTCAGAGAAACCCTGTATCTCTTAGACCAAGGGAATTCCCGTTGTAATTTCCCCAATATTTACCATGCCTATGCAAAAAAAGAAAAGAAAAGAAGTAGGAGGAGGAGGAGGAGGAGGAGGAAGAAGAAGAAGAAGAAAAAGAAGAAGAAGAAGAAGAAGAAGAAGAAGAAGAAGAAGAAGAAGAAGAAGAAGCTGATGGTTTTGGTTTTTAGTTTATTCTTTTTGAATTTTATTTGTACTTTTGTTGTTTTGTTGTTATTCCCTTATTGTGCTTTGTTTTTGTTTTGTTATGTTTTGTTACTTTTTTTATTTTTTACCTTTTTTCTTCTAAATAGATATTTGTAACACTTAGAAGGACTCCTACTAGCTTTTCGTATATCTCTCCAATAAAACCACATTACAGGAATCGCCTTGATCAGCCTCATAATTTGAGGGGGAAAATGGATGGTACCAAGATCAGACAGTCATATCTTCATTTGGTGGAAATAAAAAATGATCAGACTTTAATACCAAATCCAAAGTCAACGACAACAGAACTGATACCCAATCTACAACAAGCTGTACAAGTGGGGAACATTTGCACTAGCATTACAGGGGGGTGGAAAGGAGGGAGATGTGGGATGTATGCTGGGAACATGGGTGGAGGGAGGGCAACACTTGTGGTAGGAATGCCCATCATTCATTGTCACTATATGCCTTAAATATTACTCTGAAAGATTTGTAATTCATTTTGACCACAATAAAAATTAAAAAAGGAAAACCACGAAAATCTAAAGTGTGAATTTAGTTAATATTTAAAATGCTAATATTAATTCCTTAATTTGACAAATATATATTCTAGTTACATAATATATTAGTATTAAAAGAACTAAGTGGTGGGGCGGGGCAAAAAAAAAAGAACTAAGTGAAGGGTATACTGGAATCTTCCTAAATATTTCTATAAATATATTATTATCTACACAATTAATTAAAATATGTGCATATGCAAACATGTATTTATCAAAAAAGAAAAATTTCTTGTGCATAATGCCAAAATAAAAGCTACTAAAAATATTAAACTGTTGTCACAAGTCTTGGTTTGCTATGTGGGTATAAGAAACATTCCCAGTACAAGAGTACACAAGCAATATTTAATAACAGACATTCATTTTATTTGGAAAAACTTTACAAGTATTTATTCATGAGATTTCTGCTCTTGAACTGAACTTAAAATGCTTGCTGTTACCATGAGTTCCCACTCCCTCGTGGTTACATGTTGGAATAGCAGTGTTATACAGCCACTTTTGAAATCACTGCTTATTATCCTTTGATAAACTGGAAAAAACAGGCTTCACTTTGCACAGCACTTCAAAGAAATTGTTTACTGGACTGTTTAGGGGCATGTAGGTTTGCTCCCTGTGCACAAGGGATACTGCTGCTTGTATTGAGTTTTTATGTGAGCAGGTAGTTTTCAAGAAAATAACCCATTCTTCTCAAGCATTGAATGTACTCCATTTGTGTTTCTGCTTGTTGGAAGTCAATTATCTTTGATCTCAGTGACTGCTTTTGATTTAAGTATCATCAGTAGTAGTTTTGTGAGTTTTCTTTCTCTAAATAAGGATTCTCTCCTAGGAGGCAGTACTGTGCCTCCTAGGTAAGATTGTGCCCAAATCTTACCACAATCATTTTATTTACTATAGCTACATGGACATTAAATAGTATACTAGAGATTTTAGCTATTAAGTTATAATTCATTGTTTCAAACTCTTAGTATATTTTTTCATATTTTCTTCCAGTCATATATAAACAGTTACATAACTTAAATAGACACCCCTAAGTACTATTTTTAAAATAATTTGATTTTACGAATATAACAACTGTATAATTATAATTTATTTATTTTATTATATATATATATATATATAAATTTAACTGTGTTCAGTATCCAGTTTATTCAAATACTCACATATTTTGTTTGTTTTTGTTTTGGTCCACACCCATTGAAGCTTAGGGGTTAGTCCTGGCTATGTGCTCAGAACTCACTCCTGGCATGGAGGATTATATGGGACACCGGGGGATAGAACCAAGGTCCGTTCTAGATCAGCCATGTACAAGCAAACACCCTACCACTGCGCCATTGCTTTGACTGCAAATATTAAAACTTTTACATGTGCTGAGGCTCAAGTGTTTGATTTGTGATGCTTGAATTGTATTTTTTCACAATAACTTTTTTTTTTGTTTTTGGTTTTTGGGCCACACCCGGTGACGCTAAGGGGTTACTTCTGGCTATTTGCTCAGAAGTCGCTCCTGGCAGGCACGGAGGACCATATGGGGAACCGGGGGATCGAACTGTGGTCCGTCCTAGGTTAGCACAAGGCAAGGCAGGCACCTTACCTCCAGCACCACCGCCCGGCCCCCTCCACAATAACTTTTAAATTTTTAAAATGCTTTAAAATTTAAAACAATGTGATTTACAGTTATTCATATTTAAGTTTTATACATACATGTTTCAACATCAATCCCACCACCAATATTAATGTTTCTCAACTTGTTACCAGGTTCCATCCCAAACCACCACCAACTACTTTAGCCTTTATATAATATATAATTATATATATAAAATATATAAATAATATATATAATAGGATTTTTTTGTTTTTTGTTTTTTGGTTTTTTTTTGGTTTTTGGGCCACACCCGGTGACGCTCAGGGGTTACTTCTGGCTATTCGCTCAGAAGTCGCTCCTGGCAGGCACGGGGGACCATATGGGGAACCGGGGGATCGAACCGTGGTCCATCCTAGGTTACGCAGGCACCTTACCTCCAGCGCCACCGCCCAGCCCCCAAGGTTTGTTTTTTTTTTAAGTTTTGTTGTTAAAATTAGATTTTAATGATTTCATTGTTGTTGTCTCAGTGTTTTGGATATTTAGTTATGTCTTTTCATTATTATTTTTTCTTTTTTTGTGGGGAGGCATGCCAGTAGTACTCAGGGTTTACTTCTGGCTTTGCACTCAGAAATCACTCCTGGCAGGCTCAGGGGACAAAATGGGATGCTGTGCATCAAACCTGGGTTCATCCCATGCAAGGTAAACACTCTACTACTGTACTGTTCATCTACACTGTTTTTCTACTCTATGCTGTTCATCTGCATGCAAGGTAAACACTCTACTGGTGTGTTATTGCTCCAATCCCTTTCCTTCCTTTATTACCACCACCAATGCACTTGAATCCCTTGTTCCCTATCCCCCGCATTTTTCACTTCTGTCTTTTTGTCCACTTAATTTCTTTTTTTCTCTTTAGTATACTTTGGGACCAAGAGGGATCTATACAAACTGCATTGAATCATTGATTTCTTTATTCAGTATTTATTTCTAAATACCACCTGTAAGTGCTATCATCATGTATTTATTCTTCATTGGCTTACTTCATTTAACAATATCATCCATTTCTTCCTGACTCTTGCTCATGAAGGATCACTTCTGATGGTGCTATAGATACCTAAGAGGTCCTAGAGATAGAATTTAGGTTGGT
>PVKC010039658.1:0-12508 GCA_004027635.1 Crocidura indochinensis | reverse complement strand
ACAGGTTTATCAGTGAGCTAGAATTATATTTGTTCATTTTCATGAAAATCCTAATTTGTTTGTGTGTGTGTGTGTGTGTGTGTGTGTGTGTGTGTGTGTATGTGTGTGTTTGGATCACACCTGGCAGTGCTCAGGGGTTACCCCTGGCTCTAAGCCAAGAAATCGCTCCTGGCAGGCTCCGGGGACCACATGGGATGCCGGGATTAGAACCACCGTCCTTCTGCATCTAAGGCGAACGCCTTACCGCTGTGCTATCTTTTTGGCCCCTTCCTCAGTTTTTTTTGGGGGGGGGTGGGGGAATCCTAATTCTTGCCCTGTTTTAATAAGAGTATAATAAAATAGGAGGGGTTCATTTACATACTTTTTGGGGGGCCACATTCATTTGATGCTCAAGGGTTACTCCTGGCTAAGTGCTCAGAAATTGCCCCTGGCTTGGAGCAGGCCCCTCATTTACATACTTAACAGGAAGTATTAAGGTAGATATTATCGGAAGCTTCAGTGACTCTGAAATAACAAAAGTCTGGATGTCTGAAGGTGATATTTTTCTTTTCCTCATTTCATTTTTATGCTGTAAAGTTGTTCCACACTCAGACTTTGTGCATTTTAGACTATGAACAAAGACATCCAAGTGGTGAAATTTGTTTCTCATTGAATATAACGCTATCAGAGACCTACCTGCCAGGTTCTCTCTTATTGGTCAGAACTGTGTATCATCTATCATCACCTCTCCACATACATACACTTGCACCCACCAGTAACTTATAAGGTGGCTGAAAAACCTGTAAATTTCCATTTAAGTTGGGCAAATATTCTGTACTGGCATGAATGAATGGAATGGAATGAATGAATGGAGCAGTGTGACCGCTATTCTCCTGCTTAGAACTAAATTTTAAATCTGGGATTCGGAGCAATAGCATAGTGGTAGGGAATTTGCTTTGCACGCAGCCAACCCTGGACAGACCCTGGTTCGATTCCTGGCATCCCATGTGGTCCCCTGAACCTGCCAGGAGCGATTTTTGATCGCAGAGCCAGGAGTAACCCCTGAGCACCACTGGGTCCAAAAACCAACAAAAGCTATAAATTTGTTTGCCTAGCATGTTAGATTCTTTGGGCAGAATTGAGTTTTTTTTATTGAGAGAGAGAACGAGAGAGAGAGAGAGAGAGAGAGAGAGAGAGAGAGAGAGAGATTGTTGCACACATACATATTGAATTTTTTCTATAATCACTTAAATGTTTTTTAAGCACCATCTATGCTTTCAGAGTCCATTTTTCTCTTTGGAATGAGTGATGGTAGGTTGTAGAGGGTGCAGTGAGCCTGTTTTGTTGATATGCTTAGCTTAAGCCTTACGTTATTTCAATAATGTGTTCTACACACCGACTGTATTAGGAAGATAAGAAAATGTGAGCTCTAGGAACATGATTCATTCACTGTAGAGCCTTAAGGAAAATATCAAACCTCTCTTCATCTGTGAAATGAAAATGTTGGTTCTGTAGAATAGTGGAGAAAGAATATAAACAGGAATTTCACCAAAATGTGAATGCAGGTGACCAAATATTACTTAAAAATAGTTTCGCTTATATCAAAAGAAAATTACTTTGAAAGTTAAAGGGTAAGGGACAGGGGTCGCTGAGGGCATATATTTTGCATAATGAAGTTTTCACTTCAGTTCCCAGCATCCACAAAACAAGTGAATAAAAAAAAATGTAAAGCTGCTTTTCATAAACTTTATAGAAAAAGAGCAAGGCTATGGTAATAATGTCCATGATAGTAAGTAAATAAAAATAAGTCTTTCGTATGTAATAATGTGGGACTCAGGCAGGAATCCTTTCTGTAGGGCAACTATGCATATTGAGTTAAAGCTTTAAAGTGCACAAATGACCACAGTAGAGCGCTTGCTTGCATGTTTTTTTTTGGGGGGGGGAGGGGTTCTTCAGTACTCAGGGGTACTCCTGGCAGGTGCAGGAATCATATGGAATGCCAGGGGTGGAACTGGGTCAAACCTGGGCCCATGCAAGTTGGCCACGTGCAAAGCAAATGCCCTGCTGCTGTGCTATTATTCTGGCCCCATCTTTTTGTTGTTGTTTGTTTTGGGGGCACACCTGGCAGCACTTGGGTTACTCCTGGCTCCATGCTCAGAATTCGCTCCCGACAGGCTCGGGCACCATATGGGATGCTAGGAATCGAACCCAGGTCCTTCCTGGGTCGGTTATGTGCAAAGGAAGTGCCTTGCCACTGTGCTATCTCTCTGGCCCCTGCTTGCATGCTTGAAGTTTTAGTTCTGTCCTAGCATAACAGAAGAGAGAAAACAGCACAAACTGGCACTTGGGATAGCTCAATATCTGAGCACATTTGCATTGTAAGCAGAAGGATGTAAGTTCGATCCCTGGTGCCAGCAAATGTGCTTATGAGCACTACCAATGATATCTCAAAAGTAAACGTGCCAACACCACAGTCAGGTGTGACCCCAGTCATTCCAACAACCAATGAACGGAAAGCTTCAACGGGGCTACACAGATTTTTGATGCTGCATTTCTATTTTAGTTTGTTTTTGGGGATCACACCCAGTTGTATTCTAGTTGTTCCTGGCTCAGCACTTCAGTTCCCTCAGAAAGCTACTCAGTGCCAGGGATCAAACCCACATTTCCCATACTCAGAGTGTTCTCTCCAGCCCATTGAGCTATGTCCTTTGGCCCTCTGTAGTTCTAGCCTAAAGAACTTTGCATCATAAAATTTTGGGCAAGTGTAGCATGATTGACTTGGCAAATTAATGTGAAATAGTTTATTTTTATTCGTTGGGGGACCTCATCCAGCAATGCTCAGGACTTGTTCTTGGCTCTGCACCCAGAAATCTTTCCTGGTGGTGCTCAGGAGACCATATGGGATGATGAGGATCAAACTCAGGTCGGTTGAAAAGGACCTTACCTGCTGTACTAACAATAAAATTTAAAATAATTTTAATCTCCAGCCACTTTTCTTCCTTCCTGTGTCATTAAATAATATGAAGTTTTCTAAGAATTAAATGTTTATTCCTTCTAAAGGAAATATAAGCCACATTTTCCCCACTTTATATTAGGAGGACTATGGCAATCCTCTTTAATTAGATACAGATATGTAACTTTCTGTGAACATTTTTTCTTATTCCTGGGCCTCCCAAGCAGTGCCCAGGGGGGTCAGGGGCCACTCTCAGCAATGCTCAGCCACTCCTGCCTGTGGTGAGAGGGGCCGTGCAGTTCAGGCCCTGTAGTGTCCAGACCACCTGGGCTGCCATGGTGGTGCTTGGGGGGCACCAGGGTCTACCCAGAGGTATTGGGGGTGGGCATGGGTTTCAGGAATCAGGATTCCAAGCATGTGAAATATGTACCCCCGACAACGATGCTATCTCCCCAGCTCCAAGTACATAACTTTCAAAATGAAAAATAGTGAGTCTCTATGTTCATTTGTTATTTGGGCTTTAGTCTATTTTGATAGTTTCTATTTTATTTATAATAAATAACTTTTAATGTTCTTCCTAATGAATCTTGTCTTGGAGGCCAGAGATAGATAGTAAGGAAGGTGTGGCATTTGTCATGCACAATCCCAGCTTTTTAAAATTTATTTATTTAACACCATGGTTGATTTCTTACACCCCAGATGGCCCCCAGATTCTACACACAATCAGGTTTAATCCAAACAAACACATGTGCCTGCGCGCGCGCGCACACACACACACACACACACACACTCACTCACTCACTCACTCACTCACTCACTCACTCACTCACTCCATGATCAACCTTGTTTTAATGGTCTTATTTCAAACCACCTTTTGCTTCTTTATTTCTTTTTATCGCAGTTTGTTAGAAGCAGCTTACTCAGAAATTTCCATATGAGATTTTAAATACAAAGTTCTGTGGCTAGAGCTATAGTTCAACAGGTAGGGTACTTTTTTTGCACACAGCTGACCCAGGTTTAATCCATGACACACACCCAAATCTCCCAGCCAACCCAATAACCAAAAACTATAAACAAATCTGTTTCTTTCCAAAGTTATTTTTAGGCTTTTTCCTTTCCTATTTTCCTGTTACCTGTAAAATGCTTTTTTTTCATTCACACTGTAAATGCAGTACATTAAACTAAGACAAAGATGAGATGGACAGTGTAATCAAAATTATAGAAAAATATAAAAGTGAATCATGACTTTCATCCTTTATAAATTGAGTAATATATTTTTTCTACAAACACATAATTGCAGTTTCAAATATAAACTTTTCTTTTTAAGTAAGGGACACTTATAGATAAACTTGACACTATGTTGAGATCCTTTTGAACAGTCTTATTTCAGTCCCTTAACATAATTTCCAGCCCTCGTTCTTATTAATATGCTGTTACATATACTGATTACTTTAATGCTCGAACAACTATATTTCATTTATTTAATATATCCTGATCAGCTTACTAGTTAAGTTGTATGCTACAAGTTAGTTATGTTCATTCCCATGCTTAATTCTTTCCATTCTTCTTAGTAATCTAATTATGCAGTTATAATATCTTAGAAATCAATTACATGACTTATAAACAATTTTATGAAACTAAAGCTGAATTTTTTGGAAGGCAAATAAATGAAAGTAATTTAAAATGATTGAATTAGGAATAAGTGAATAGTACCTAAATATCGGGAGAATTTTTTAATTAAAATAAAATGATGTTTTATGTTCTACATGCCAGTCCTACTTTAACAAAACCTGAAAGGTTGGAATAAATGATGTATAATTTAAGTCATTTGTTCATATATGAGGTTTGAAACTTGCTTACATTCTAAAAAATACTGAGTACTCTATAGGTGTGACTATTTCACAGTGTTTGTAACTTATGTATTCTGGTAATTCCAAATAGCTACACTTCTTTATGAGGTGCTGAGTGTTATAAACTTAGAAAAATATCATTATATTCTAGATACCTAATTAATTGTCAGTAGTAACTAAAAACTATGGCATCTTTTACTATGATATGATATCTTTAAAATAAACTAACAAGATAATATTTACTCATGTAGATTTAGTTTTACTTCCATACAGTTACTAATCAGAAAATAATATAATTTATTTCTTTTAAAATGTTTTTTTTCTGACCTTTTATATAACCTAATTCTAATCCATGAGAAGTCTTCAGCAGCTTTATCATGATATGACTCGCCAGCATTTGCTGTTCGCCTGAGATACCTGCCAATTAGAATTAGAACTCTATGGGCATAGCCAGATAGACTTAATTATTGGTTTACTATATTTAAATCAAAATGAAAAGCTCGTACAGAATTCTGTACCCATACCTTGAAAGAAAAAAGTGAAGCTGTTTTTGGACTAAAATTTCATAGCTTTTGTGGCTAATGAGGCATGAAATAAATTGGCAAACCCCAACTGCTCCGAGTACAGTGGTACAGTGTGCATTTTTTAATTCCCAGCCCTTGGGATTCCAGCGAAGGTCACAAATTAAACAAAGTCAGGATTAATCAAAACTACAATCAAATAAAACCCAATCATTAATCCTCTTCTGAGTTACAATGGAGTGATTGTGTAATTGTGTGAGAAGCACTGGAGAGGCCTCTTTTGTAGTGTGTCGGAAAATCAACATTAAGGTGTCAAACAGAAAAATGAAACCCTGCAGGTGAAGCTGTCTCTGGAGCCAAGAGAAACTGGCAATTTATGCAGGGTTGCGAGTGAACCTTTGGAGTATTGAAAGGGGTGTTGGCATCAACTATAGAACATGTGGGTCTCTCAGTGGGGCCCTCCACAGAGATTAGTTTGTGGGCCACAGCGGGGCCCTGTTTGCAGTGCAGCAGAGTGTTTGGGGATCGCAGCTCTAAGCAACAGTCTCTCTAACGTGAACTGCCCAAATATGTCCTGTGTAATTCTCAGCTCTTTGTAATTTTGAAGAAGAGATTATTATAGAAAAGCATTTCCTGTGTGGGAGCCATTACGTGTCAGAATATGTCATCCCTCACAAAGAGGGTAGAAAGTTCTCAGAGAACCTTTCAGCCCATATTTCATTTCTCACTCACTGCTGAACTTACTGATGCTTACTTTATGATAACCATCGTGTTATTTTGTATTTTATGTGCACAGTGATCATTTTCATTGTTTTATCCTTACTGCCAAATCCAGATCTCTATTATTGCCTGTATTTTTTAAAGGAGACATTAATAGCATCCAGTTATTCTTAGAAGATAATATAAGAATCTTTCTTGTTGTTCTTGATGCTGATTTTTCAGTAAGTCACCACGGGTTACACGGTTATACATAGTTGTGTTTCAGGCATTCACTGTTTCAGTACCACTGCCAGTGTCAGCTTCTCTTTACCAATGTCCCCAGGCTCCCATTTACCACCCCACTCCCAGTCTGCTTTGGCACATTTTTAAGTTGGGCTGCTGGAGTGGATCTCCAGCTTTCAGCAATGTTGTTCTAAGATTTAGATATGTACATAGACCATACACTATCCACCAGTGTGCCTCGTTCCCCAACCTCTGCCCCTGGTTAAATGGGTCTGCCTCTTCTTAGTTCCCCCTTGGATTTTTCTCTTCTGTCCTTCTGTACCCTAGGGTCAAGGGTCATCTTGACATCCCTCCTTTAATATTTTATTCTCTAATACAACCAATAGGGCATTCAATTTGATGGTCTTATATTATGCTGTATATTGATGTATTTTTGTATGTGCACTATAAGGATAGTATTTGATTTTAATTAGTTTGTTTTAATTAGTGCTCTATTTGCTTTTCACTTGCCACATAAAAAAAAAAATTCTTAATCACTCACCCATCTCTGATTTGCTTATTACTTTGAAAGCCTCAAAACAGGAGGATCACTTGTTATGGGTTCAGACTAAATTTCCGTGTTAAAGAATTTATTTTCTAGGCCAGAGAAAGAGTCTAGTGGGTGAAATATTGGCCCTGCACATGGCTCAATGGCCCATGCTCAATACCTGGCATCCCACGCGGTCCCCCAAGCATGAACATGAGTGACTGCTAAGCATCACTGGGTATGACCTAAAATCTAAAAGCAAAACAAAAAAAAAGCCCAGAATTTATTTTTCAACATTGCTTTTTGCTATTAATACCAATTATTTTGTGACTTCAGAATATTGTTGGCTCCATATTGGGTGTGATTTTTTTTTCTTTTCAAACAAGTTCACCTATTGTTTGTGCTGTATATGGGTGAGCATCTTTGTAAACTTAAATTACTAGACATCACATTTGGGTTTTATAGTCAAACTTAGTTGTAAGGATGGATTATTTCAGATTTTGTCTTGCTGTTGCTGTTTTTGAATATCACATTTTGGCATCATCAGTGACATCATGACTTAATCCATCAGAGTTTTAATTTTTAATAATTTGACTGTTTTTCAGACTTCTAGCTATCACTGAAGTGTACTTGGCATGTCTGAATGACAGGTTTTTTTTAAGTCTATATATATATATATATATATATATATATGGCATGTGGTTTCTGCAGTTTTGTTTAACAACTATTTAATATTCCAATAAATTTATTATTTCTTGGCTAATGGTTATATAAGTGTCTAATTTTCAGTGTTATGAACAGTACTAGAAGAACATTATTGTACTTGAATATTTTCACATATGTAAGTATATTTCTCAAGGGTAATTATTGAATGAAATTGCTGACTCAAATATAATACCTATTTTATTATTATGTCTTTTGCTAAATTGCTATAGAATTTATGCATGAGCTTTCACATTGCCCTTCATTAAGTGAATACACTATCGAGCACTTTATTTTAAACTAGTCTTGATCTATTTTTTTTTTAATTTGGAATTTTTTTCATAGCATTATTCATTCTCTCTCTCATTCTCTTTTCCATTAGTATAGTCTTTCATTTGTTAGAATTGGTTCTCTAATGATAAACATTTGTTTGTTTTAACACATTGCTATTCTACATATTATACTACCTTTTGCAAAAGTAATACATTTGGAATAATGCAATTTTTTTCTTTTTTGTTTTTGGGTCACACCTCCTGACTTTGAGTTCAGGAATCACTCCTAGCAGGCTCATGGGACCATACAGAATGCTGGGGATTGAACCTGTGCCTGCCACGTGCAAGACAAATGTCCTACCTGCTGTGCTATCATTCCAGACCCCCAATGCAAAATTTTTCTAAATACAAAAATAATCTTATTTATTTCATATGTATGTTATTTCATATGTATACAAGTAGATGGTAGAATCCTAGAAGTAGAATTGTAGGACAAGATGTCTAATTGACATTATTTATAAAAGTTAAGGTGGAAAAATACATATCCACAAACATCTACATGGACAAAATTGAGCTGTTCCAGTTGGTCAGTGAATGAAATGCTTACTTGGATCGCTGGCTAATAATGATCAAGGCCTAAGGCCAAGTTAAGGACATGTGTCCTTCATGGCATGTATGTATATAGGCAGGAACTATTTATAGGTCACTATAATTGAACTAGAGATCACTCTGCTAACTTCTATAAAGAATGTTTGTGTCTATGTAAATCCTTTAAAGAATTTGTGAGGGCTGGAGAGATAGTACAGCAAGTAGGGCACATGCTTGCAGGTGATCAACCAACCTGGGTTCAATCCATGACATCCCATATATACTCCCCAATGCATCATCAGGAGTATTTCCTCAGTATAGAGGCAAGAGTAAGCCCTGATCATTGATGTGTGACCCCAAATAAAATAAAACAAAATGTGTGTATGTGTGTCTAATTCTGAGAAATAATGTGTGGTATGTATTTTGAATTTTCATTGAATTTGAGGCTTCACACATGCAAGGCATGTCCTCTGCTACCAAGTCATATGAATTACAGTATGCATACATACATAGTACAATAGCATCAACTGTAAAAAGTTTTAAGTACATTTTATCACTATAAAATTGACTTGTGTTTCTTCAAATTTACAGCATCAGGTCTTTCCTCCCACATAAATCATTTGTACCTAAACACTTAAAACTCTTTTATTGTCAAGAGTGCCAAATTAGTAAAGAATTCTGGAAAAATTATTTTCAATGGTTTCTTCAGAGATCTCTTGAGCATACATCTTAATTCCAAAGAAATTAAGAATGTTATTTTTGTTTTCTTCTTTTGCTCCCTTTGTAAAATTTGTCATTTTGTTTACTAATTTCTTGGTTTGCATGTTCTTTGTATACCTGGCTTTTCTCTCGATCTGTGTGTTTTGATGTTTCAGATTAGTCAGTTCACTCAGTTAGCAACTTTCAAATAGTGAGCAATTATAAAATTTAAATTATTAACACCAATAAATGCATAGCTGTGAAAGCCCCTTTTTATTATTTCAGAAAACAGTGTCTTTGTGTCACATAAATTCAAATATTATTGTAAATTATTCTGTAGACATTTCTCTGAAAATTTGTAAGATGTGTTATTCAGATGGATACTCCATTACTCTAATTTATTATAAAGTTAATATATCATCTTTCCCCTGTAAGCCTTGAATACTCTTTACTCAACTTCAATATACATACATAGCACAGAATATTTCAACACACACATTGCTTCTGTATATCTGAAAACATTTTGCAAAATTATACTTTTCCTGCCACAATATACATTTTGATATTTATTTTACCTATTTTAATATACTTAGAATAATGCTAAATTAATGTATACTGTTGAACTCTTTACTTTGTGTAGCATAAGTTCTGATGAACAGTATTACTAACTCTGGAAATATTGTCACACTTCTGTGGTTTTCAAATATTTTCCTTATATGATCAGCCTTTACATGGCTTGCCTTATCTAAAACATTATAGTTTCTACAAAATACACAGTTATTCAGTATGTCTGAATTTTTTTCTTTGTATCTAATGCTGCCCATATTATATAGAGGAATATTAATTTAGAGAACCTTCAAACAGTACTTTAGTTAACTATAACAATGCTACCAAAGAATAGTCTATTATTGCAAAGCTAGTTAACCCTTAATACTACTTTTAATAGTACTTTTTTATTTTTATTAATTTTAATAATAATCCAAAACTTGCAAAAATACATTTACTCTGGGGCTAAAATACAAGGGTTAAAGATGCTCCCCTTATACTTAGTGATCCCAGCTCAGTTCCCAGCACTGCATGCATATAGAGTTCCCTGAGTACCACCAAGAGTGGTACTCACTAAACACAGCCAGAAGTAAGTCCTGAGTACTATCAGATACAGTCTAGAAGCAAAGCACAAAAGAAATTACTTGTATTTTACTATACTCGAGAAACAAATATGTGTCAGCTCTCATTTATTTCTTTTGGGGGGAGGTGATTTCACGTTGACAAATTCACCTGCTTCTTAAAATTGTTACTTTAGGATCCATGCCCTGAAAATGTGCACAGTTATTCATAGACACAGGCAGAACATCAAATTTTGTTGCCTTGCACATAAATTATATTTTTCTTGTTTTAGCTCTTTACAGGGTTCTTTTTCACATATTTAACACCACAGTTTTGCAGAAAGTGCTACTCGTGCAAATACTGTGGTGGATTTTTTTAATTGATAAAAATTTAATTACATCACCATGAAATGCAGTTAATAGTTATTCTTGATTCAGTTTCAGTCATACTGTGTTCCAACACCCATGCTGCCAACAGTGTCCCTATTTTCCCTCCCCCTCCCTCCACCTGTCTCTATGACATTTTCCTTCTCTTTTTTCTGTCTCTTTTCTCTCTCACTCTTCATGTATCTTTATTTTCCTTTGAGGCACTGAGGTTTGCAATCTAGTTACTGAAGGGGTTTCATGCTTATCACTTTACCTCCTTTCAGCACTCAGTCTTATTCAGAGTGATCATTTCCAACTACCATTGTCATAGTGGTCTCTTCTCTGCCATAACTGCACTCACCCTTCCTTTTGTGGCAGGCTTCCTCTCCCTCTGACTCATTTTGCTCACGGAATATCAAATCTCATGACTTCAGACTAGAGTGATAGTGTAGCAGTAGGGCCATATATGGGGCCAACCCAGATTCGATCCCTGGCATCCCATATGGTCTCCCAAACCTCTATTGGGAGTGATTCCTGAGCACAGAGGAACCCAGTTGTGCCCTTCCAGTGTTATGGCTTCAGTTTTAACAGCTGTGTAGTTTTCCATTGTACAGTTATACCATATATTCACTCATGTGTTATAGGACACTTGGATTGTTTTCAGATTTGGGCTATTGAAAATAGTGCTGCAATGAACATAGGAGAGCAGAAGCTTTTTCTGCATTGTGTTTTTTGGGTCCTTGGATATATTCCCTGAAGCAGAATTGCTGTATCTTATTAGGAGTCCAATTTCCAATTTTTTGAAAATGTCCATGTTATTTTCCCAAAAGACTGGACCAATCTACATTCCCAGTGGTTGGTTGTTTTTTGTTTATTTTGTTTATTTTGGTGGTTTGTGTGTGTGTGTGTGTGTGTGTGTGTGTGTGTGTGTGTGTGTGTGTGTGTATGTGTGTGATGTAAGGTAGCTTTTATTGAATGAAACTTAGAAAGATGAGAGAAAGGGCAAGTAAGTGTTCAAGAAAGAAAAAACAGACTTTTCCAGAGTGAAAAATACTATCTAGCAAAGAAGCATTAAGATGAGCAAGTGAGTACATATTCAGGGCAGAATATGGACTTGAATAGCAAGTCTGTGGTAAGTCTTATGGAGAAAATACAGGTGTTGACTCAGTTCCATTCAAATTGGCCTTAAGTTCCATATGACGTGTGTATGTAATAAAATGTCTTTGATCAAAAATGGTTATCAAAGGTTATTATGTTTTGACTGGTTGGTAGAAATGATTATCACGAGAGGCTTACATAATGCAGAGGTATATAATTTTGTATTTCTCTCAGAAACATGGTTCAGAATTTGCTATTAATTGTTCTTAACTTTTTTTTTTTCCTGCTTTAACTACCCCCCCCCCACTTTTTTTGTTTTGTTTTGTTTTTTGAACCACACCTGGTGACTCAGGGGTTTCTCCTGGCTATATGCTCAGAAATCGATCCTGTCTTGTGGAACCATATGGGACACCAGGGATCAAGCCTAGGCCCATCCTGTGTCAGCTGAGTGCAAGACAAATGCCCTACCACTGCGCTATCTTTCTGGCCCATCCTCTTTCTATAATTGAGTTTGGTTTATTTCTGCTATCACCTAAACATATTTTATCCTGGTTCTTATTACAAAACTGTGACTTTCTCTTTATTGTAAATCCATATAACATTTGATCAAGTTTCTATCTCTTTGGGTGCACAGGAGAGATCCAGATTCTTTACTCAAGTAGCATTTGCACTGTTGTAAAGGTGCCAATTACTGTCCCATCCCACGTGAATGGGTCGGAAGCAGGGATGCGCCTCAAGGAGTAAGAAAAACAAGATGGGCAGGAGTAGTAGCACAGTGTTAGGGCCTTTGCCTTGCATGTGGCTGACCTGAGATGGACCTGGGTTCAATCCTCAGTATCCTATTTGGTCTCGAAGCCTGCACAGAAATAACCCAGGAGGACCGGGGTGTGGTCCAACATTTTGTTT
>PVKC010039657.1:0-12479 GCA_004027635.1 Crocidura indochinensis | reverse complement strand
AAAAAACAAAAAAAAAAAAAAAAGCAATGGCAAAAAACACAGCAGCAACAACAACAACAACAAAAAATCATCACAAAAATCACAACCACAAGAAAGAAAAGAAAAAAATGAAGGGCTGATGTGGCAAGGCTTTGTGTGGTTTATTTCATTTGTTTGTTTTTTGTATAGGTACAATAAGTATTGGGGGAAGTTAAAGGGAATTCCCTTGGCCTAGTAGGTACAGTTTCTTCACCCTTGAAGCATACTGTCATGGGAGCAACTATGGGCTTATTATCGAACCTCAAAGTCTTTTTATGATGCCAGAAAACTTTTTGCTCAGTTGTAGATGACAAAATTAATCCTCTGATCTTGGTATATCAACGGGTCATAGGACAAAGACTAGGAGAGTCTTTCATATGATTCTGCTCAGGGGTTACTCCTGGCTCCATGCTCAGACATTGCTCCTGGCAGGCACAGGGGACCATATGGGGCACCGGGATTCGAACCGATGACCTTTTGCATGAAAGGCAAATGCCTTACCTCCATGCTATCTCCCGGGCCCCTGATTCTAAAAGATCTGTTATGTCATGTTTGTTGTAGTCGGTCTTCTGTAATTAGTGATCTTGGTTTTTGCACAGATTGAAGTCTAGGATAGTCTTTCCTTATGGCGCCAGAAGTTCTGCTCAGTCACGGTTGTTGAAGTCAGAATTCTGGAATTAGAGATCTTGGTTTTTGTAACAAAACTAGGCCAGAGAATAGAATAGGCTAGGATCTTCTTAGTGGTCCCAGGAAAGCTTCTGCCCAGTCGTGGTTGTCATAGTCCTTCTTCTGTAATTAGTGATTTTGGTTTTTGCACAGACCAAAGAACTGTATCTGGCATGTCTTCTGGTTTTATCTTACTGTTAAGTGATGCAATAGGGCAGTGGTCGGCAACCTGCGACTCGTGAGCCACATGTGGCTCTTTACATTTTTAATTTGGCTCTTTTGGGGCCGGCATGGTGGCGCCAAAGGTAAGGTGCCTGCCTTGCCTACGCTAGCCTAGGACGGACCTAGCTAGGTTTGATCCCCTGGTGTCCCATAGGTCCCCAAGCCAGGCGTGATTTCTGAGCTCATAGCCAGGAGTAGCCCCTGAGCGTCACCAGGTGTGGCCCAAAAACCAAAAAAAAAAAAAAATTGGTTCTTCTGTGTGCCTGGCAGCCGCTCCAGGAGTTGGAACTCTTCTCCTAGCTTCTGTCAATGCGCCCGTGTGCAGCCCTGGTGGCTGGCTGAAGAGTATAAGATGATACCCAGTATCAACCCTAAACAATGGTGTTCCCCCAATGTCATCCTTTCTTAAACCTCTTCCTTAGACATGTAAAAGTTCACTGAATATGTACTTTAGTCTCTCTGTCTTGACCTGAAGCTTCCTGGTATTGGGAATTGGTATTAAGAAAGAAAGAGGTGTTCTAGCTTTTTGGGCTGAGGCAGAGAGTACAAGGTAAAAGGCCATGGACTCCATGATCATCCTTTCCTGGCTTTATTATTTCTTTCCTGCTACCCTGATTCTTCAGTTCAGGTTGGATGGGGTTTAGAAATACAGTGCCTGGAGTTATCTTAAAACACATATTTATTTTGCACAAGAGTGGGCATCTTCCATGAAGGGATTCTCAACCCAGAATTTTCTTTTTCCGTGGATTCTCATGTTCAGAGTATTCAGGATTAAAGTTGTGAGCTAATGCCCTTAAATGCTGTTTTTCATATTGATCATGAATTTCTGCATAATGAAAGTGCCAATCAGAAAGTTTTTGCAAGAGTGGAAACATTTCAATATCTCCTTCTCAGACACAGCTATCCCAGAATCAGACACATCTATCCCAGAATCAGATTCTTTTTTTGACCCGTCCATATTATGTCTCACTGTAAAAACTACCTGTGAAATTCCCCTGCAGAGAAATATTAAATTCATAGAGAAAATGAATAATGTCTGTCAAATACACCAGCTTAGCTACCCATTCCTTGTCCAACTGGGGCTATATAAAGTCAGAGTTCTGCTCTCACAGGAACTACACCACTTTTTCCCTCTTGCCAACAAGGCGAGAGAGCACCCTTCTCCTGAACAGCCACTTCACTTCTTCATAAAGAAGATGCTAGTAGTGGGCATTCATACTCTCACCCAGGGTGGCAAATAGCCTGGATTTGATGACAATTGTGAATTTCACAAATTATCTTTACTGTGTCATCTGTCACAGAGTTTGATTAAACAGGGAGTTTTTTAATCCAGTCTATCATACAAAGAGTGGATACAATGTACGGGTGTGCAATTTCTGTTTCCTGTGACTACACAAAAACACTGAGCCATGCACAGTGCATCATCTGTACATACATCAACACATCAGATTATTATTCTGAGTGAAATGAGTCAGAAGGAGAGGTGTAGACACAGAATAATCATTTGTGGTATATAAGAATAATATATGGCAATATGGTAATAATATCTAGAGAAAATAGGGATGAGGGACAGGAGGACTAGTCCATGATAGGAAGCTTGCCATAAAAAGTGGTGAGTTCAATTAGAATAAAGAAAGGTACATTATGCCATTGATAGTTGGAACATATTACTCTGGACAAGAACTGGATGCTGAAAATGGATAAGCAATATGCATGGTACCCTTTAATTAACAATATTGCAAACCTCAATATCCTAAAGGAAATTTTGCAAACCTCAGTGTCATAAAGGAAAAGAGAGTTAAAGAGTAAAAAGCAAAATTCCTGCCCCTTACATAGGCAGAGGAGGGTGAAGGGGAAGGAAACAAGGGACATTGGTGGTGGGGAAAATGCACTGGTCAAGAGTCGTGTACATTCTATGACTGAAATCAAGTATGAATAATTTTGTAACAAATATGCTTAAATAAAATTTATTTTTAAAATGTTTCAGGCACTCTATCATAATTCCTTTATGATATATCAGATGCCTTTAACAAAGTGCCATTTTTGTTTTTGTGTGTATTTCAGTTTGGTTTCTTGCAGCACACACTAAAAGTGTCAATAGATTTTTTTTTTCCTTTCAGTGAAATCACTACTTTTCTCTGGAACATGGTCCTTGCTTTTAAAGATTGTTAAAAGGTTTTTCTCTTTTACCTGTTTCATCTCCATATTGTAGGGTTTCAAATTTTCAGCATATTTTGGTTTTCAAGAGGAAACGTTTTGAAACGTTTTGCTTACTTATTATCAAAAATCAAAGCATTTTTTCTCCAGAAAGGTGTTTACTATCCAGAATTAACAATCAGTGGATTCAAAAACTGTATTTCATGGTGGATGCTACCTCACATCTAAATCAGTTTAATTATAAACTACAGGGGAAAGGAAACACAAGTTTTCAATGTTAGAAGTTATTTTGTTTGAAAATAAATGACCTGTTTTGGCTCAAGGTTTTGACAGAGAAACTTTGCTTCATCTTCCAAGCCTGTTGCAACATCACCAAGAAATTAATTCTGATATTGTATTACCTATTTTCAAACAGCACTTTTAAATATAAGGGAAACTTTTCTCAAGAGATTTCAGGAGTTCAGAAACAGCAAAGCGACATTGGCCTTTGTTAAAAAAACCTCTGGATGCAACTGTAACAGAATTAAATTTTTCTCCCTTTAATATCGACATTGGCAACTTTGAAATGCAATTGCTGGATTTAAAAAGCAAAGAATTGTGGAGTTCGAAATTTGAACGTCTTTGTGCTAATTTAGAAAGATTGGAGAAACACAAATGTGAACAAATGGTCTGCTTTAAAAGACCTGGAGAAGGAAGATATGTTGATTTTTAACACCTGGAATAGTATTCCTGACTCATGTAGTCAACTAAAAAAGCTAGCGTTTGCTGTTCTTTCATTGTTTGGGTCTGCATATTTATGTTAGCAATCATTTTCAAGCATGAATCTTATCAAGAGTAAATTGAGAAATAGTCTCATCAATGAGAACCTGGAATCGTGCCTAAAATTAAAAACAACAACATACAAACCTGACTTACTCAAACTATCCAAGGAAATGGAAGGCCAATGTTCACATTAGTGTTTGTGACTTTGTCAGTCATTGTCAGGATGTAATTTTCTCTACATTGTAAGGCAAATTTTATGGAATTTAATGTTATCAATAAATAATATCGTTTTAAAATTTTATTTTATTTGTTATGTTATTTGTTTCCTATGTAGATACATGCAGAATATTTTCAATAAAAACTTATTGAAAGTAAAAACAGTGTACCATCCTATGTATTTTCGGTTTTAAAAATGTAGATCTTGGGGCCGAGAGATAGCATGGAGATAAGGTGTTTGCCTCTCATGTAGGATATTGGTGATTTGAATCCCGGCATTCCATATGGTCCTCTGAGCTTGCCAGGAGCGATTTCTGAGCCTAGAGCCAGGAGTGACCCCTGAGCGCTGCCAAAAAAAATAAATAAATAAATAAATAAATAAATAAATAAATAAAATGTGGCTCTCAAAATAAATTTCAATTGTGGTTTTGTTGAAATTTGGCTCAGTTGAAAAAAAAGGTTGCTGACCACTGCAATAAGGGCAACCTTCTTTGGATCAAGTTTTTGCTGTTTTCTCATTGCCAGGTTGTTGTATCAACCTGTCACAAGTTGGTGTCCAAGTGGTATTAGGGATTTCCCAGGGGAAGTTTGGTTCCTGGTGCTGTTGTAGGGAGATGTGTAGGGTCTTCATTTGAGATCTTGGGTACGGGATGGACAGTAGCTATCAAATCATATGGAGTAGGGTCCTCATGACATGAGTTCAGGGTGGGAGGTGCCCTGTATTATAAAATGTAAGGGCTCTTATCCCTAGTAGATAAGAATTTGTTTCTATGCATAAGATTTCACCCTTTTTTCTTATTATGCCTATGCAAAAGGAAATAGTGCCATATTCCATTGTTGGTGCCTTTGTGAGTAAGAATGAATGACAGGCTTTTCAATTTCTTTTTAAAAAATATAGCTTTTGTGGGGCCAGAGTGGTGGTGCAAAGGGTAAGGCATTTGCCTTGCAAGTGGCTGACCTAGGACAGACCTTGGTTTGATCTGCTGGTGTCCCATAAGGTCCCCCAAACCAGGAGTGATTTCTGAGTGCATAGCCAGGAAAAACCACTGAGCATCAATGGATGTGGTGCAAAAATAAAAGCAAACAAATAAACTAAAAGATTTTTGGACAATATTGTCTAGTCAGAATTATGTTTTGTCAATTTTTCAATTTCAAATATTAGAGAAATTCAAACCAAGTAAGTTAAATATATGACATATATTTTGAAATAATAGTATATATCTTCAGAGAATTCTGAAGTTGTACTGTGGATCAAAAAAGCTGCAATTACACACAGATCCTGGTCACATATGTTTCTCTCTTCTTCTGCCTCCCCAAGTACATGCCTTCATATGCACATACAAATGCCATTAAAAACTTCTAGCAATTGTGACTGATTTACTAAAATAGGCTTATATTTTTATTGTACTTTTTTTTAACTAAGTACTGACATTACTTCTTAAACATTTTATATTCCTTCTAAACTCTGTTTACTTCATTTCTACATTCAAATCAACTGGTATGCATTAAGTTGTTTCACTATAGCTGGGCTGAATGCTATCTAGGTTCTGTGAGAAGCATTTGAGGTCAGCCTTGCAATAGCCATCTGAGTTTTATAAATAAGCCTGTCTACATAAGGGTTCATAAATAGGACTTTTGAAAGGAAATATGTCATGTCTGCTGTACAAGACCTGGCTTTACAAGTTAAATAGAATTGGAAAGCTGGTTGGCTTGTTTACTGGGGATTGCATTGTACTTTTAATCAGCATTGGGGTTGCTTACAAACATTGATTCACTTGAAAGATTTTTGTCACTCTTTTCTGTTCTTAATGAGCAATACCTGATGTCCAAAATAGTTAGCTCATATCCTTATTTTTATTTTAAGTATCAAATCTTATTTTAATAGAGGTTTAGAAAGGAATTATAGACTTTATATAAAGTATTTTAGAGCAGGGATTAGATTAAAGTTTGAGAGCAGGAATTAGGTTCAAGATCTTAGAGATAGGATCTGTTAACTCACAATTTATAGTCCCATTAGAATAGAGGCCTAGTGAAGAAATCGATCTTCATAGACTCTAATAATTTAAAATATCTGGGTGGCTTAATATTTCTCATTTGGAACCTCTATTATTTAACATATTGCTTGGCAAAGTAAGGGGATTAATACTTGGTTTTTGAATAACTAATTAAATTCATAAAAAAGGAAAAAAGAGTCCTAATAAGATCATACTAGGGAGTAAGTTGCAAACTTGATTGTCACTAGAATATCCATCAGATAAAAATATTAATGTAGTGCTTATGACAAATCTTATAAAAAATAAAACTAGGACATTTTCAATGTCTTCCCACCCATTTTCTGTAAGTTTTTGATATTTCATATTTAGAGATTTATTTATAATGGGAATTTGATGGAAGTGGGCCTGCCATGGTTATAATGATGTTGGCTTCTGGATGAAGAAACTTATAAAGGCAAAAAAAAAACCAGTCTTGGCAAGAAAAAAACAACAAAATAGCAAATCAAAAAGATTGCCACACACACACACACACACACACACACTCAAAATCATAGATGTCCTGTTATATTGATGCAGTATATTCCCAGGGTTAAATTATTTTGTTAAATATTGATTTTCTGTGTTTTATGAAAAGATCTCTCAATTTATTAAAGCGGTTTGGAGTTACATAAAAATCTTCTTCCTTGAATAGATTAAAACAGAAACATTCCAAATCATTGAGCAAGAACAAACTTTCTGCCACCTACAGAAAATCTTTCTGCCAAGGTAAGAAGTGACAGACCTATAATATTTATGCCAAAGATAGCATTTCTTGGCCTCAAATGATATATCTGGAGACCATATGTTTACTTTGTACTTATTGCTAAACTATCTTTTATTACAAATAAAGTTTGCTTTTGTTCCCAACTAAATAACTATTTGCAAAACTTCTATGCTATTTCTGCTTCTCCTGTTATTTCAGTATGAGGATCAAAAATGATTTTTCTATCAGTTTAGGAGGGACTTATCAAGGGCATCCCTTAGAATTGTTCAGACTACCAATAAAACATCATGGAAATTCTTATGCTTTTGATGAGCTCATCTTGGTTCTTTATATTCCAGGGAGTTTTTTTAATGGTCATGGTAGGTTTAGATCAGAAAGCCTCAAATGAAATGCATTACTAAGCCAGGAAAAAAAAACGTTAAAAGGGAGTTGTTTTTATTACGTAAATGTTATTTCCCCCTAAATATGATATCTGTTTCGTATGTATTAAAATGGTTGCTCTTACTTAAGGGAAACTTACGATTTAGTTTTGGCCTCTCATCATCTCCTATAATAGCAATGAGGACAAAGAAGACTGACTTAATAACTCTAAATAATGGAAGTTTTGTCTTAGCATCTCTTGGAAGTAAACTAAGGATGAATGACCCCAGAAATGTGAGCACTGACAGTGAACTGAAAGGAGACCAGATGTCTGAAGTTGGTGATGCTTTGTTAGAACATACTGCTTGTTAGGAAGGGAATCCCTTAGCCATTCTCCAAAATTAATTCTCATGATTTATTTCTCACAATAGAGTTTCTGTCCTTGAATTACAATCTCTTGGTTGATTAAAATACTTATATTTTCTGTTACTTTAAAATCAAAATAATTTTAAAATAGAACAAAGGAAAAACAGAATGTTTTAAACTTGGAACAGCCAAGATTTAATAAAAATAGTGAATGAATTAGAATTTGTTTTTCTCTCCATATATATGCTGCATAATTAAGAAGAGAAAACCAATTAATGAATGAATGTTGATAGCTTTGGTACATAGACCCTGATTTGAAGCTCATTTTTTGACTTATACAGATATAAATATATGTATAAGTAAATAAATCTAGCTTTTCTCTTTGATATTAAACTTGTGTTAAATCCTTAATTTGAAGAAGTAAAGATAATTTCTTATGGAAATTTTGTGGTTAATTTATGTTAAGGTAATAACTTAAAATATATAATGAGTCAAAAGAGATAGGTCTGACATTTTAGAATGTTTGAAAACTTGATTTAACTGCAGATGAGAACTTTGATTACTAAGGGACATTGTTTTCTCCTTTAATTAATTCCTTTTCCTGACATTTCTCTCATCATGAGGCAAATTTGTTTGTGGTGCTTAACCTTTAAGTATTATATCAGTTTTCTCTGGAGTCATGCAGTGACCAAGAGTGAGTACCGTAAATGTAAAGCTAAAATAAATTTTTTATAAAAAACAGCCAAAGGAACTTAAGCTAAGTTTACAATGTGGAATTTCCTTCGTCACTTAGAATCAGAACTTAAGACTTCAAGTAACTTGTTGCCTTCTTGAACTCTCTTCCTGACCTAACGTGATCAAAAATATTGTGTTATACAACTAAATTTTTATTATTCCTTTTTTATTAACTGCCATTCCTTGTTGACATATCACATGTATGACATATATAAAGATATTATATATGATGTTATTAAAAGTAAACCATTATGTTATTTCTTCCATTTTTTCTTAACTCTGTCAAATTCTTGTTCTTATTTATTTGTTTTTGGGTCATATCTGGCAATGCTTGATGACCACACCCAGTGGCGTTTAGTGGATCATGGATCAAACTAGAGCCTCTATATGTGATTCATAACTTCAGTACCTGGGCCATCTTATTCTTGAACTCTACTTTTTTCTCGCCAAATTTCTTCTTTCTCTACTATTGTCTCTGGCTCATCTTTGAAGTTATTGCTTCCTTCTTTGTCTTCATGCATTTAACATGCAAAATATGATTTTTTTTCTTATCATTTTAAGTTATGCTTCTATTTTTCTTTTCTTGATGGTACACTAGTCTTTATTGTTATTTCAGGATTGATGAGTTAGGAGCACTATTGGATGACCTGAGATCCATTTACTTTCTTTATAGGTATAAAGATGGATATGAGGTATAAGAAATGATGCAGGTGAAATAAGGAAAAATAGTTGTCTTGGTTTAAACTTGCTGTGTCAACTTTTAAAAAAATAGGACAAAGGTAGCTATTGCAAGAAATTCTCTCTCTCTCTCTCTCTCTCTCTCTCTCTCTCTCTCTCTCTATATATATATATATATATATATATATATATATATATGCTATAGTAGCATATCCTTAGCTCAGGATTACTTATAGAACAGAGTCCAGGAAATATGAGATTTGGCTCCTTGGAAATTATCACATAGGATATACAATAATCTAGAACAAAAGTTCTTGAATTTTTTTAATGATCAGGTGATAAACACTTTAGGCGCATCAACTACATGATATCCCTTGCAACAAACTGCACAATTCTACTTTGTAATGGGAAGTAATCAGAAACTATATGCAATAAATAAATCTGGCAGTGTTCCATTTAAATTTTAGATGGTTGATTTGAAGGCTTTAGTTTACCATCCTCTGATCTATGATAAAAGAAAGAGGTGATTGTAAGCTTAAATGCTCCATTCAATGGGGGAATAAAACTGTTAAATCTCACATAGAGACCACTTCAACTACTGTTTCTAAAAAGAATTTTTAGCCTAGGAAGAAGCTGACACTGTCATATCCCAGAACTGTTTTTGCTTGTCTTTTTGACTTAGATTTTCATATCTCTAAAATCTTTAATAAAGCCTGATTTGATCATCCAAACTGGGATGTTAGCTCAGGCACACTGTATCTAAAAGGACACATTAGCACAAATACATGAAAAATGAATATCCCCTGAAAAGAGTTGCTCTGGGCTGATTCACGTAATCTCCCAGCTGCATTTATATGTTAATTGAGAGCATCAGTATTAGACATAAACTTTGTTGATCTAAGACTGAAATGAGGTCGTGCATTGCAGTAACTCTTAGCCTATCTTAAACTGGGCAGGTAATAATTTTCTTTGACTTTCAATCTTGTTAACATATATATTTTTACATAATGCATTTGTCTTCATTTGGTTGGAGCCTCCTGGTAGACTTGAACAGTGAGATAGCATTTCAGTTGAGCACATAACTTGAGCAGGAGACAATCCTAACTTCTACATTTTCTATTTCTTATAAGATTCCAGATAATTTTAAGGCAGAAAAAAAAAAAACAAGCAGAAGAACAGCTCCCAATTAAAGTCATATCCTGAACTTCCTTCTTGATTTGGGTGAAAAATTAGGTGAGGTTAGTAAATCTTATTATATCAGTGATCAATAACCATTGTTAATCTGACAGAAACACCTAACTTTTTGGCTCTTGTTTGTCTTCTGTGAAACAGAGAAGTAGACCATTATCATGTAGATTTAGAAAGAAAGTTCATTTACAGGTTGGATGATTATCCCTTTTCTTTTTTGGCCTTTAGCCAGAAGTCATATGCGCAGGCACAGATGCCATTCAGAATTACAATCAAATGTTGAGAAATCTCCCCTACAGATGTTCCTAAAAGAAAAGGGCAGATTTTCTTGATTTTTTTCCTTCTATTATGGTTTAGGAGTAATTCTACTTGAGGATAGAAAGGTAAACTGATAAAATTTCTTATTCTTTATAGTCATATTAACCCACCTATTTCATCTGCTTTCTTTTGGCAAATGTACCTCTCTTGAAATGGGTTGACTGTAAAGGGAGAAGTCCACTAGGCTAGTGCTGACTGCTAGTTAAGTGCTTATTAAGTGAGTTCTGACTGTATGTATAGTTTGAGGAAAATTATTTATTCAGTCAAGGAAGAAACTAATTCACACAGCAGTGCCCTAATTGGCATCAGAGAGGCATTTCCGTAATGCCCTTAGGAAAAGCAGGAAATTGATTAAATAGAAAAATGCACATAGAAATACAGTGCAAAGTACGCATGGAAGAAATAAAAATGCAGTTCTTAAGTAATCGTTCTCCTGACATACATATATATTTTTTTTTCTTTCTTCCTGGAAAAGTTACCTTTGATTTAACGCAGGAGAGATCACTTGGGAAAATTTCAAATTGAAGTCCCTCCCACTCATCCCCATCTTACACTAAGAATCCATGGCCCAGAATTCAAATACTAAATCTAAGAGAGGCAGGTAAAAAGAACAGTGGAAAACAGATGGCAGCAGTTACAACTAGCAAATTCCCAGTTGGTGGCTCTCACATTTAGAAGCGGGCATCTGTTCTTCTTCCCCACTGCAAAGTGGTTTTAACTCAGAGGTGTTAAAAATATCTAAGTTGCTGTTTTATTCATTTCTGCTATTTACTGACTTTAATGACTTACAGTATATCCAATGAAAAGTACAATGTTTACCCAAGCGGCAAGAGACTCAAAACAGAAATATGGGATGCTGTTAAAAAACCTTGTGGTCTACCACACAGCATGTATGGGATTAGAGGTGTACCTTGCTTTATGCAGTAGATGGTGCCTAAACATTAGGTGGTGTAAGTTGAAACATAATTTGAAATATACCTGGGATGCTTGATACCTGTAAATCCTATGGGAGTCATTACTCTCTGGGCCTCACTTTCCTTTCCCACAGAATGGGAATAACAATGTCTACATTATTCTGTTCTGTAAATCTGTGGTAAGCATTAGAGATAGTGTCAGCAAATGGTGTACAAAAAGCCTCAGATAGAGTAGTAGCTTAAAAATTATGATGCATTTTATTATTTATAAAAATTCCCATTTGAATAGTAATATTTGTGTATAAAAATCAAACATGTTGGATATATATATATATTTATGATTAAGAAAGCCTCTAAATAAAAGAATAGGGGCAGTCCTCATAATTATGAATAAAATATCAATGACCTCTCCTTTTTATGCTATTGTAAAAATGCCTTTCCCATAACCATTTTAATAGGTTCCAGGAAGCAAGCTGTATTGAGTTGAATGTCATTTCAGTGTCTGATATAGAGTAGATGATCAATAGATATTTATTACATACTAGATAGCTCATATTTCATTTTCTTTTTCATTTCTTTTCTTTGTTTGCTTTAACATAAATGTTTTTTAAAATAAAACTTGGAAATATAATAAAGAAAATATCCTTTATAATTTCAAGATATAGCAAAAAATTGGGGGAATTTTCAAGCCATTCCCAGTTGTGCTCAGAACCTATTCCTGTGCTTTGCACTCTGCATCTCTCCTGGATGTGCTTAGAGAATCATATGTGGTGCTGGGGATCAAACCCAGGTTGGGAGTGTATGAAGACAAGCATCTTATATGCTGTATATGCTCTCTTATCTCTCTGGTCTTCAAAATGCACAAGTAAGACTAATTCATGTCTAATCTCACCATATTGAGAAACAGTGATAGTAAAGTTATTGTTAAGATTACCTTTTCTACTAATAGGTCTCATATTGTCTTTGTCCTATGTACAAATATACAATCAAATTGACTTATATTTAAATTATAATTTTTATTCTGACCTCTCTAATTTATTATTATATTAAAGTAGTTGTATTCATATTTACTATAATTAACATTTTGAGCAACTTTATGTAACTGGGTACTATATTATATAT
>PVKC010039656.1:0-12497 GCA_004027635.1 Crocidura indochinensis | reverse complement strand
TGTGTTTTGTGTGTGTATTTTTGCCTTGGAGCTTGATGTGTGGGCATGAGCTTCCCTGTGTGTGCAGGTGCTGAAAGTAAATTCTAGGACTTCTACAATAGGTATGGGGTAGGTGTGTGTGTGTGTGTGTGTGTGTGTGCGTGCATGTGCGTGTGCGTGTGCATGTGTATATGTGTGTGTGTGTGTGTGTGTGTGAGAACATGCATTTCAGAAGGTACTTCCTGGTGGGGTCTTCCTGGTGGGGTCTTACCTTAGATTTCCTCTGTGCCTAGGAATTGTTTGTATTTTGGACCATATGTGAAGATACCAGGGGTTACACTTGGCACTGTGTTTGGGGGTCACTCTGGGAAGTTATCAGGGGATCAAGGGATGTGAAGATTGAACCCAGGCCTCTTGTATGCAAGTCCTCTCTCAGCCTTTTTGAATCTTTTCTCCCATCCCTATTATTTTCATACCTTAACTGCCTTTTTTTTTGTTTTTGTTTTTGGTCATACCCGGCAGTACTCAGGGGTTACTCCTGGCTCCAGGCTCAGAAATCGCTCCTGGCAAGCTCGGGGGACCATATGGGATGCAAGGATTAGAACCAATGACCTTCTGCATGAAAGGCAAATGACTTACCTCCATGTTGTATCTCTGGCCCCTTAACTGCCTTCTTAACCCCCAGCTTTCCCTGTACACTGAGGTGGGGAGTGTTCCTCCTCTTCCCACTGTCCAAGTTCTCTTGCAGAAGTTTCTGCCCAGATCCCACAACCCCCAACTGCCAGCAGGTGCCCTTAAGATAGCTCTGTGGTGCCCCCTTGCTAAACTGTGGCCAGAGGCTGTGCAGGTGAGACCACACCCTCCTGCTTTCTCCTCAGGGGCACCCCTTTCTCAGAATCCCCATGGATTTCTCATTTGAAGTCAATCAGCCTTGAAATTCCTGCCAGTGCCTGTTGGGTAATTATGGGGCTGGTAATCAATGCCAGACTCCTGAGATGCCCAGGTCGGGGGTGGCTAAGGCGCTGCTCTGGGGCTCCAGGAAAGACTGTAAGTGGTATGACAGCTGCTATCTGAGGGTTTGTCTGCTTAGACTGAGAAGTAGGGAAAAAGAGAGCAGGCATATGGGTCTCCAGAAAGGCCCAGGGCCAGGGAGTGACCAAAGCAATAGGAATTTCCTAGCTTAGGGTCAGAGAGGAAATCTAGTTGGGTGTGGGAGTTTCTGGGAATGGAGGGAGGCTGCTTGGTAGTGGAAGATGATCTAGGGCTAGAGACAGATTAGCATCAGCCCACAGAGTTTAGGAGACAGGGAGCTGCCATTCTGACTTAGTTTGATTTCTCCATTTAAAAAAATAAAGTACTTGTAAATTTCGGTTTGTTTGGGGGCCACACCTGGTGGTGCTCAGGGCTTAATACTGATTCTGCATTCAAAAGACTATTCCTGACTAGGATCAGTGACCATATGAGATACTAGAGCTTAAACCTAAATCGGTCATATGCAAGGCGAATGCCCTGTCCGTTGCACTATCATTCCTGCCACCTTGCTTAACTTTGCTTAGTGACCACAGTGGTGGGGATGGTGCACATAACTGAAGTGGAGGCTGATGTGTTCTTGGGAGTATGATGTGATTAGAGGTGACAGGAAGAAAGGATGGTGCAGATGATGTGGGTGCAGTTAGAGGTGATGTTGGGGGATTGATAGTGTTGAAAACGACTATATTTTGGGGGAGGTCACATTCAGTGGTGCTCAGGGGTTACTCCTGACTCTGTGCTCAGGAATTTCTCCTGGTAGACTCAGGAGACCATATGGGTGCTAGGGACCAAAACCAGGTCGGCTGGGGCCGGGCGGTGGCGCTGCAGGTAAGGTGCCTGCCTTACCGCGCTAACTTTGGACGGACCACGGTTCGATCCCCCGGTTCCCATATGGTCCCCCGTGCCTGCCAGAAGCGACTTCTGAGCACATAGCCAGGAGTGACCCCTGAGCGTCACTGGGTGTGGCCCAAAAACCAAAAAAAAAAAAAAAAAACCAGGTCGGCCACATGCAAGGAAAATGCCCTACATCTGTGCTATCACTCTGGCCTCTGAAAGTGGTTATTTTGATAATGGTTATAGTGATGAGGGCAGAGGTGAGGTGCAAGGTGTAATAGTGACTGAGGTGTGGGGGTGGGTATGAACTGTGTAATAAGAGGGAGCAAAATTTGAAACAGTGATTGTAAGTAGTGGTGTAGGCACAGGTTGGCATCATACCTCCAGAATAGGTGGAGAGAAGAGATAGGAGTGGGAGGTGAAACAGGAGATGAGAATCTATCCACAGAAAGACGGGGCAAGGTGGAGCCAACCCGAATCACATGAGCTGTCCAGAGTGACAAGGTGCTTTTGGCCAACATTTAGGAGTTTAGCAGCCAAGCAGTGCTGTAGATCCCTCTTGGTACTTAAAAATAGGTGAAGGCCAAGTGTGGATCTGAGCAACAGACAGCTCAGCAGGGATCACAGACACAGCAGGGAGATGGGCAGGTGATAGTAGGATAAGCAGGGATTATAAAGGTCAGTTGTGTAGAAGGTTGAAAATTGGACTTCTACACCATATCCAAGGGTCAGGGAGATGGTCTAATTGATCTTAGGGACAGCCAGACTAGCACCATGGACAGAGGCCAATGCTGCCTCCTTGGGAGTCAAGGTTTGGATACAAGGTACTGTCTACCTGTGGTGGTTACCTTCCTGTAATGTATAAGAAGAATTCTATCTACTTGGGGCTGGAGTGATAGCACAATGGGTAGGATGTTTGCCTTGCACACGCCTGACATGAGTTTGATCTCTGGAATTCAGTCAACCCCATCAAGGGCTGTATTGCAGCAAGCACTACCAGGAATGACTTGTGAGTACAGAGCTGGGAGTAACCATCACCAGGTATGACCCACAATTCTATCGTATGGATACCAGTTCAAGAAGCCCCAATAATTATATGAGAAGGTGAATTGAGGACCCCCAACACTTTCCTAAAAAGGTTAAGTAGAATGGTAATCCTGAACCTGGCTGGAGTGACTGACCAAGAGAAAGTAGTGTGTGGGAGAGAGGCAGTGGACTACTCAGCGGGCTGAGCATAGACCATTCTGGCTGTGACCCTATTTTGGTCACTTTATGACCTAGATGGGCAAGTTACCTACACCAAAATTATTTTCTTTAACATGAACCAGAAGCAATAACTACGGGGTCAGGAGGTGAAAGAGTAACCATGTTCTAATAAATAGCAGAGGTACCCCATGGGCATATTTGATTCCCAAGGCCACCCTCACCTCCTCCCTTTCCAGAAAAAGGGGATCTGCCATGAGATACAGAATGCAGAAGGCAGGCAAAAGTCAAAGAACAGAGGCACAATCTTGTTCCTGGGAGAACGAGCAAGCACTCAGTCATCGCAATGAATAGGGGCCTGTCCTTACAGCTGTGTCTGGGATGCATGTATGAAAAAGGGGCGAAAATGTGCTCCTAGGTATGGGGACTTACCTGTAGAAGGTGCAGCATCCCTCCTAGTTCCTGGCCAAGAATCCCTGCTACGAGTCTTTTACTGTTATTATGCCCTTTGTTCTGACAGAAATTTCCTGTCAAGGTCAGATCCATGACCAAGAGCTTTGGTGTGTCCTTTGCTATCCCAGCAAACCTGGTGACTTGAAGGAGGCTGAGGGCCTTGCATACTCCTGTGGAAGCCCAGAGACTAGCTGGGGCATAGTTTTGGCTTGAGTCTGGTTTCCCTTTTTACTCCAAACTGCTCTCCTGACCAAACTAACTGTGTGACCTTGAGCAGCATCCTTACTAATACTAAGACCCGGTCTCCTTTTTTTTTGCAGTGGTAAAATCTCTTTGTGCCTCCCCTTCTTCATGTATACATGGGGATGACCAGGGTACTAGCCATATGGGGTTGTTGTTGGGATCAAATGAGTCAGTGTAGATAAAATACCTAATGTTTATGATCTATTATCTAAGCTATTAGTATCTTTTTCATCATTCTGACCTGAGAGCTAGCTATCCCTTTATTTATTTTATTTAATTATTTATTTAAAAATACTTTGCCTTTTTGGGGGGGGGCTACACCAGGTGATGCTCAGGGCTATGCACTCAGAAATCACTCCTGGCTTGGGGGACCATATGGGATGCTGGGGGATCGAACCGCGGTTCATCCTAGGCTAATGCACACAAGGCAGATGCCTTATGCTCTGTGCCATCACTCCGGCCCCTAAAAATACTTTAGTTTTTATTTGAAGGTCTATGATACTGTCAGTGATAGTTTTATGTATACATTATTCCAATACACACTTGCCACCAGATTGTCTTTTTTCCCTCCACCAATGTCCCACTGTGGGACACTACCCTTTTTCCTCTCTCCTAAGGTAAGCTGAACAATGTAAACCAGTTGCTTTTGGGCCTTTGCTACTTTACTATTTCTCTTTGTGTCCCACATGTAGGAAAATTCATTCTGTGTCTGCCCCTTTCCTTTTGGTGGACTCTACTCAGAAGACTTCCTCCAGTCTCATCAGGATTTTGCTAGCAGATCCTTTGAAGATGGAAGATGATGCCTACAGGCTTTCACAGAGCCTCTACCATACTTATCTGCAAGTGTGCTCATAGCCAACTCGAGGCCACATCACAAGGGGCAGAGAGTCCCTCTTGAGAGCGGGACTGTGAGGCCATGAGCCCACTATGTGATTGCATAGCCAGTGAAGTCCAAGCAGAACTTTGGAGCAGTGACTTTGCCACCATGTAGTGGAGTAGGGAGGGATTCATTAGGGGCAGGTTCCTGTAAGCAGTTGGAATGAAATTTGTTTTCAGTCAGGCTGATTCTGTTTCACAGAGGTCGTATTGTGTATGTATATATGAGTTCATGCATGCATCTATGTGTTCCAGTGTGTGACCTAATCACAAAGATAATTGTTAACTGGACATTGCATGAGACACTAGGCAATGGGTACAAATCCTACTTTGGGAAACTCCTTGATAGGTGGAACAGCTGAAATCCTTAAACTGACAAAATTGTTGGATTAATGAAGGAAGTTAGTTTTGTTGGTCTGGAGGGGGCTCCCAATTGCTCTTAGCATAGTTTCAATAGTTTCCCATTGGGCAGAGAAGTGTCCGATTGAGAAATATATTTAGGGTACACATGTCTGTGCTTCCCTGCATTTAAGCTCTTGCATGCACATGCATGCTACATTCTGGGAGGCAGAATGATGGTGCCCCTAGAGAGTGTTACTACATGTCTGCATCCCCCTAAAAATCCTTCCCTTTCCTCCTTTCCTGTTTTTCTCCTCCTCCCTTCTCTCCCCTCTTCTTCCTCCCTTCTTCCTCTCTTCCCCTTTCTTATCCTCCTTCCTCTTTCTCTTCCACTCCTCCCTCTGTCTCCTCTTCTTTCTTCTGCCTTTCACCTGCCTTCCATTTCCAGTTCCCTTTCTCTATCTTGGTCTGCATTCCTCCCCACTCCAGGCCTCCATTTCCCTCAAGAATCTGCCTCCTCCCCAACCTCCATACTTTCCCATGAAAGAAATAAAATAGGAAAAAGTATCCTTACCTTAATGTGGAGGGCATCTGTGAATAGGAAAGAACAGCACTTGAGGATTAGGCTGTTCTATGGCAAAGATGAAGTTTTACTCAGGTGTAATTAGTGTAATTAAGGCCCTTAATCAGTTGACTGATTTCATCAGAAGGGAGAATATATGTGTTGGGTTTGATTTAGTCAAGAGATTTCTTAAAAGATGCTCAAGAGGCAAGAGAGATGGATATTCTATTGTTGGCCTTAAAAAGTTTACTGTTCTGACCTGTGTACTATCATGAGCTGTGTACTGTCCTGACTGTGGACTCTCCTGACTATGGACTGTCATGAGCAGTGGATCTCTGAGCTTTGGACTATCTTGAGCTGTGGACTATCTTGAGTGTCCTTACTGGGCTGTCCTGAATGTGGACTATCCTGAGCTGTAAAGATTCTGCCACATGAGCCAACCACACAAGCATGGAAAAGGACCCCAACCCTTAGAAACATCACGGAGCCAGGGTTTTATTATAGTTTTTTGGGATTCTCCACACAGAACCAGGTAGGCTGTGCTTAAATCCCTTATACACAGAAGCTTTGACCTGCAAATTGGGCATTGCCACATTTGAGGTGACGGTTGTTTTTGCTGTGCATATACAGTAATAAGAAACTTATATGCAGGCATCCCATTCACTGAAAGTACAGTACACTGAAAGTACCCATATAAACTTGGGCAACAGAAACAGACATATGCTCATTTACACCTCTCAATCACATGTATACCATGATCGTAAACATAAAACATACTTATACCCATAACCACATGTACATGTATAAGTACTCACATACACATCGAAAGCAGAGAGGGAGACACTTAGACACTCATGTGAACACTCAAACACCGAATTTGCATGTAAATGCTGCCCTATAACAATATTGAACATTTATTAAATTCTTTCTCTGTATCAGGCACAAGTTCTAGTTTTATATCCATATTCTATGTAATCAGTGTTTGCATAGACATATCAAAGCACATGCTTTATATTTGCAGGTAGATGAAGTTCCCTCTCTTTAAAATACATAACCAATACATCCCTTAGGGGCACCAGACAAGGAGGCTCTGGACTATATAGGGGCTTCTCAGATGGGCTGGTTGTGAGGTGTTTCCCCACCCCTGCTCCCTGTTGGGTTAAGTTAGCACTATCATGCTTGCTTTATTTTTTCCACTAGGTGGTGCTAGACTAGCATCTTTGGGTTTGATAACTGCCTTCTGACTGACTCTGGGGACTGGAATTTACACTCTGGGGAAAGAAAATCTAACATGTAAAAAAGAGAAAAACTTCCCGACCACAGCATCATGTTACTTATCCCTTGTTATGCCTGACATAGTCTAATAGACCCTTAGTGGAACTTTCCTTAGTTCTCAGATGGAAGCCAAGGCTCAGGTGCCCTATGCTGACTAAGGTCCAATTCCTTTCTGAAGACATTTGGTAATATAACCTCCAACAGCTTCTCATTCCAGGACTATTCCGTTATTGAACAAACTCTGTGCCCTAGAATAGGATATGTGATATAGCTCTAACTTCTTAGGTCCATGCAGTTTTCATCACTGCCGTGGGAGAAGGAAGGAGAGAGGGCAAGAAATCTTTATCACATTTTGGAGATGGGCGATGTTTACCCAGCACCATAGCTGGATGGTCTGTGGAGAAGCTTGATGTAAAACCCAGTATAAGCTCCATCTAGGCTGTTTTTCTTGCACCCGAGCTGTATGAAGACTGAGATGGGGATTTTGCTGAGAGGAGGCTGTGTGATCGCATCCTCCTTTGCATGCTCTGGAAACCTCAACTGGGACTTGGCATGTAAGAAACCATAGCTTGGCCAACCCCTATCTTGGGATTCTCTTTGGGATTTTTGTGTGTACTCTGCATAAGAGGTGGAGCTTCACTGATGCCCAGCTGCTGGCAAGTCTATAGACTCAGATACTGGAATGGACCTTTTACAAGATACACAACCCATTCTACACTCAATTGCGTCCCATAAATCAGGTTAACCTTTTCAACGCGACTCGGAGAAAATTAATTACTCATATCGAAGCACATGACCTTTTTTTTTCCGGACAGGATGAGCCAAGCTGCTTCTTGGCACCAGGCTCCTTATTCTCCCCACTGCAGTGCCCCAGCCTTAAGGACCCTTCAGGGACCCACCCTGAGACCCACACATTCAACCAACAATAGCCCATTGCCCGTATGCTCTCCAGGGCCACACTGTGGACTCCTGGGTGCCTTCCAAAGACCAGGTCTTTCTCATTGGCCATTGTGGGGACCTAGGACCTGAGTATCTAATCAAGCTCAGGTTGAAAAGAAGTAGGGAGAGGAAGGAAAAAACTCTTGAATTTCTCTTTTCTCTCTAGGCAAGAATCATCTAACCCCAGAAAATCCCTATGGGGATGCTGGGGGGTTTGTTCCAGGTAAAGGAAGGCTATTTAGTGGCTGACATGTGAATGCAGAGGTCTCTCCTCCCCCCTCCATGATCTGAGGCTCTGGATACCACCAATAAAAACCTGACCAGGGCACTGGTACTTTTGAAGGCACTACTATATCTACCCCTTCAGTAACAACATCCCATTTTCAAAAATCTTTAGGCTGGGGCTGGAGAGAGAGCTCAGGGGTCAGCAATCCATGCTTGGTTCTTGTCCCACATCACTGGGTCCATCTATAGTAGCTTGGCTCTGACACTTGTATGGGCAAGACCTTGAGTTCTGTCTCTGGCATTCTATGCTCCCTCCTAAAGCCTATTATCACTGGGTGTAGCAATAAAGATCCCTAAACACTTTTGAGTGTTACTTTGTGGCCCCCAGAACTAAATGCTATACCCCCCTGTCTGAACAATGAACTTTCTGCTCCAGTTGCCTGGGAGTGGTCTACTATGGGTGCCCTCACCCACAATCCTATGCTTACTCTCTAGGTTCTGGTCCTGTAATCTGAAGCCTTTCCTGTAGCTGCCACCACTAGGAGGGGGAGAAGATAAGGGGAAGGGGGAAGCCAAGAATGGAGAACCAATGCCAGAGTGTTTCATAGGGTGTGTGAGTGTGATGGTACCAAGAGTCTATGGTGAGGTGTGTGTGCATATGCATTTGTGAGAGAGAATGTAAATGTGTGTGTATATGCACACTTCCACAAAAAGAATGAATGAGTGCCAGGCAAAGATAATAATGCACAAATATGTGAAAAGAGACAGAGAGAATGAGTCAGAAGAGGACCCCCAAAGACAACAAGCCCAGACATAGAGGACAGAGTGTGAGGTTCCCCAGAGATACTGGTAGGAGTCAGGGTGAGACAGAGGCCTGCTCCCACCTTGCCCCCTAGTTCTACAGCTGGGCCTGGATAGAGCTATAGAAAACAGTGATAAGGCCAGACACTGATCTGCCTCCCACATTTATTCTGGCCCTAACACACATGTACAAAGTCACAGGCACACTTACATGTATATAGAAGTATACACAAATACATACTTACATAAGAATACAAGCATGAATAATATTCACCTATACAAGAATACCAATGGCCCAGATACCACAGAACAGGTGGACAGAGAGAGATTTGTCCAAGCCTAGCCAGGTCACGCAGGAGACATACCCATGTGGGTGTGAAAGGTAGTGGTAGGCAGATTAGACTTAGAGTGCCAACCCAACTCCAGCACGACAGCTCCATAGTTCATTCCAGACTTGCCCTAGGTAGTGGGCACAGAGGTTCCTGCTGCTGCCCACACATATGCGCTCATCAATATTCTCCCAGCACCAGAGTCATGAAGTCACTGAGAGAGAGGATGGAGGTTCTCGGGCTCAGGGACCTGACTAAGAGCAGGGTGTCCTGGGAGGAGATCCTGGGAGAGAAGAGGACAAGAAAGTCAAAAGAGAGGTGTGTAGGGGCCGGAGAGATAGCACAGTGGTAAGGCATTTGCCTTGCTTGCGGTCAACCAGGACGAACCCAGGTTTGATTCCTGGCATCCCATATGGTCCCCCAAGCCTGCTAGGAGTGATTTCTGAGCTTAGAGCGAGGAGTAACTTCTGAACACCTCTGGGTGTGGCCCCCAAACCAACCAATCAATAAATAAACTGCTTAAAAAAAACCAAAAACCAAAAAGAGAGGTATGGATGGGGGGACAACAGAGAGCAGCTCCCCCACATCCCCTGGTGAAGGTGGGTTCCCTCCAAGCTGTGGAACAGGCATGTATTTGTCTGATTTGACTGGGCAAAGAACAGAATTATGAACACATGCATGTACACGTATGCATGCCCACACATAGACACACACATTTACAAACAGACACATGGGGCCTCTTTAGTTATATATGTAATAAATGTGATTATAGCTGTGACATATATGTTCATATATTTAATCACACGTGTCTATGTGTATTAAGCATGCTTACATGCATATAAGGTTCTCTGAACACGGTGTGGGCACACAACCATGCATGCACACACTCAGCATACATATATAGAAGAGTATGTGCAAGGCTGTGCATGCCATAGGAGTGCTGTATTTTGATCTGTCTCCACCGCCATCGTTGCTTTGCCTGCCTCAGCCTGGGGCAGCTCCAGATGTTGTTCCAACATTCCTCATTCACTGCAGAAAATCAAACAAACAAATGAAAAATTAACGCCATTGTTAGCCAGGCTGCCCTGAGCTGCTGATGCTGCCTCCAGTCTGCCCAGCTGGAGCAGATGGTGGAGCCCCAGGGCTCACCTCGAGCTGGCATAGGACAGAGGCAAGTAGGACACTGTGGAGAGGCGGCTGGGCTGCTGTGGGCTGTGGGCTGAGGCCTAAGGAGGCTGCGGGAGTCTTCAGGCCTCAGAGGGAGGCTATGGGCCTCAGAAGAGTGTGTGTTTCTTGCCCTCTCCTGTCCCCATCTTGAGTGCCCTAAAGTGTGTGGCCCGGGCAGGCTGGAGGGACATGGCACCTCATAAGTGCTTTTTGTGTGTCACTTCCCTAACTTCACCCCCACGTTCTCACAATAGCCTCTGACAGACCAAGAAATTGAGGCCCCAGAGGAAAGTCACTGATGGCTACACAGCCTGTCTGCCTCGCACAGGGATGCAGGCCACCCTGAGTGCAGCCTCTTGCCAGTGTAATGATGTCTGTGGCATGTCGTGGGCTTGGGAGGTGGCCACCCTTTTCTGCCTCTGTGCTGAGATGTGGAGAGTCCAAGTACCTTCCCTGTGCATCTGGCTGGACCCAGAGATGCCCTTGACCAATCAGGCATGGTGGACACCAGGTTGTGGGACTTCTGAATTGGCCAGAAGAAGCCTATAATTCCCACACTGGTCCACATCCTGTGCAGAGTCCACATCCAGGTCAGAGTCAGATGAGCTGCCTGGCAGAGTTTAGCTTTTGGCTCCTGGTCAGGGGCTATGCTGGTGCTGAAAGCCACCTGGGACACTGGGGATCCCCTATTTCCCAGTAGACTCTCCTCTTCCTATCTATCCTCCAGGCAACTGAAACTACCCAGCAGACCCAGCCTGGAGTTCTGAATTCACAAAATTATGAGGTACGAGACAATGATTATTGTTTTCAGTCACTAATTTTTGAGGGTAGTTTGTAACAGAGCAACAAAAAAGGGGAATATACACACAAAATACACACACAACACAAACCACACTTAGATACCCTCAGAGCCAGAAAAAGACACACACACACACACACACTGATGCACAGACACATTCTGGGGCCAGTCCCACAGACACCCCCGACAGGTCATCAAGTTCCTGTCTTCCAGGGTGAGATGCACACAGACCTTGAGATGGGACAATGGCTCCTCATTATCCTGCTGGCTTCATTGTTTGTGGAATTTTCTCATTTGAATTCATCCCAAGAATCAGAGTGAGCAATTTTATATGGAAATGCATAAAAGACTCGGAGAGCAAATAATTATCCATGCTTGTGCGGTAGTAAACAGCTCTGCTGAGTGGGTCCTACACAGTCTCCATTGTGCCAGTCACGTCGGCTCCAGCCTCGAACCTCCAGGCCGGTAGCTGGAAGTGGGGAAGGATGGGGCTGGTGGGCAGATGGCCGCAGAAAGGGACAGAAGGTGCTGGTAGGGAGTAGGAGGCTTATGAGAGGGCCTGGGAGGAGAGTCACAACATTTTTTGAGAAGTGTTGCCCGAGATGTGAGGTCTAAGAAACCTCTTAGAGACATTATGGAAACCGGCTGTGTGTACAGTGCATGGACGGGCAGGGGAGCGGCCGGCCAGATGTCACTCCTGCGTGTGACTGCCTGTGGGTGTGACATTGGATAAGAGGCCCCACATGCTTCTGTGTGACCGTATGAGTGTGTGGCCTTGGCTGTGAGAGTGTGACCACTGTGTGATGATTCTGGTGGTGTAAACAGATGACATGGACATTACAGGAACTTCTTGGATCTGTGTCAGTTCTGACAGTGGCTTTGCAGGCCAGTGTGGGGCTCTGGGGCTCAGTGGGTTTCGTGTTCCTAGGAGCAAGCACTGGCACCTGTGCTGTGACCAGATCATGGTATGGGGTGGGGCTGTGTGTTTTGTGAGAATCTACATAGTGTTCGAGGCTGAGGGCGGTGGTGGGATTCAGTGGGAGTCAAGACCCTTTCTGATGTCAGGCACTCCATGTTCAAGAATAGTCACTTAAAACATAGATTTTGTTCATGTTTGTTTTTCGATCATGTCTTGTAGTGCTCAGTGATCGTGCCGTGCTCCTGATTCTGCACTCAGGGGCTGCTCCTGGCAGAACTCTGGGAGCTATAGGAGATACCAGGGATTAAACCCAGGTTGACTGCATGCAAAACAAGAGCCCTACCCATTGTACTGTTACTTCAGTCCAAAACAGATTCTTTTTGAACCTCACAGGATGTGGCTCTAGAGAGGAACAAGACAATAATGATCTGTAATCACCATGTGGAGGAGACAAAGGATGATCTTGACCATTCCAACAGTATCAGTAATGGCTGTTTCTTTCTTTCTTTTTTTTTTTTTTGTTTG